>WEIS01078635.1:0-16060 GCA_013389965.1 Todus mexicanus | reverse complement strand
TGGACTTGATGGTCTTCGAGGTCTTTTCTCACCTTAATGATTCTACGAACCAACAGCTGGAGCAGCTGATGAACACTGGAAGAAGTGAACTAGGATGGCTCTCCGAAGGGCTCAAGACACAGAGGACTTGTATCTCCACTAACCCTTCTGCTCATTAGCTACCTGTAAATTTAGGGGAAAAAAATTAGAAAGAAAAAAATAAAATGAACTAGTCTAGGTAGCAGGTTACGGGTTGGACTTGATGATCTCTATGGTCTTCTCCACCCTCGTTAAGTCTGTGATTCTCTGATTCTGTATGTTTGATGCTCGTTATCTCTCCAGAATGGTTTTTTTTTTGTTAACAAGCGCCGTGGTTGTAAATAACAACGTGTACGTTTTGTTCCTGTGGCTTGTAAGGCTTTGCAGTGGCATTGTTAGAAACAAGTCCAGCTTTCAGTTGGATTAGGAGAACTCCTGAGGTCCAAGTCCACCCTTCCTCCCACTCCAGATGCTCGAATCTTACAGCAAAGGACACTGCCAAGGTTCTGAGTCACTATTTTTTTTTTTTAAATCAAGGTTTCTAGTAGTGCCTTGGAAAATATGACATCACTGGGAGTTTCTCACAGGAGTTTTCTGCTCCGAGAGCATCTGGCAGGCCCGGCTCATCCAGTTCCCACCGTGCAGAGTTGGGATCATCTGAAATCCTCAAATTCTTTCTTGCCACCAAATCCCAGAGTTGATCAGGGGTGAAAAGTGGAGGGCAAGTCAAAAACAGATGTAGAAAACAGCTTCAGGAATGTCACTTACCAGAGCACGGAACGAAGCGGAGTTCCTGCGTCCGAAGGCACAGAATTCAAACCGCACCAAATCCCCCACGAAATGGTGGTGATCCAGGTTAGGTGGCCTCCATCAAAGCAGTTCGGCCCCATCTGTACTAGTCAACGAACGTTCTAAAGGTGGCTATGCTGGAAGAGCCGTGTTAAGACTTCAGCACGTGTTTTCAAACCGAACTCGGAGCCCAGAGCCTTGGCACTTTACAAATGGATGTGGCCACCAAGTGGTCTGAGCAGCTGAGCACAAAAGGAATAAGCAGCTGAAGTTGTTACTGCGCTGGAATTACCCACAGAGCAGCGTGGAAAACGGCAATCGGTTGAGTTACCTTTTAAGATGCTTCACAACTAAGTAGCAGCATCAAAAAAAACCCCTTGAGGTATCTCTTTTTCTCCTTGGAAGCCTTCCTAACCTCCTAGGTATCAACTTCCACAGGTCTGCTCTGGCCTGCACCTTCAGCTTTTCGTTTTCCATCTGCAGATGAGAATTTTGAGCCATCACTACAGCAATAGCGGCGGTCGACGCAGAGCTACAAGGCCAAATCTATCGTTATTCTTTCTGCTCCCCATAGTTGAGAATTTCCTTTTCCTTGCAATTTTTTTCCTTGGGAAGGGCATTGCGAGCCCTTGGGAAGGGCACACACCACAAAAACAACCCATCTAGCTACGCTGAGCCAACTAACGCCTTTGGGAGAAGGTGAGAGGAACAGCAGGGAATTACACACCAGGCACTGAGCATAGGTCAGGAGCTTCGATGTGCACGAGAGCAGTTGCTAGGGGGAAAAAAAGGCAATTCTTACATATTTTCTGGTATAATCTTCCTGTCTCTTTGCAGGTGGCAGCGTGGGAGGAAAACCTGGAATTCCAAAATACAGTCCTGTATCTCAAAAGCTCTTCGCCAAAGCAACTGGCTGCAGGAAAGAGGGCAGAAGGCTTTTCAATTGCTCTTAAGTTGGAAACCTCACTTTTGCCTTTTTTCCAGCGTGCTCCACGGCAGGAAGCGGCGCTCCCTCTTTCCTGGACAGGCGGAGATTTTTCTGCGGCCCCTCCATTTCAGCAACACCATCACCTGAATGTGGCTTTAGATATTGGCGCAGCGGAGGCCACGCAGTTGCTTTCCCAGGAGAACCCGAGGCTGTGGTCTTGGCCCTGTTAACTGCAGACATGGGAACTGAATCTTAGCACTGTGTTCTCACAGGTTTAATATTTTAAGTTTTACGCCAATCCATTATAAAAATAGTTTAGTGTTTATGTGAACAAGCAGGATAAAAATTCAAGTAACCAACCCACGAGTGTTAACCTTCACATTCTAGTTTCGACTCTATTATCAATATAACTTTGACTCTTCTCCTTTTCCACTTGGAACCAGAAAACCAGAAGAACCCGTGATGGTGTCTGAACTCCCTCAGGAGAGCTTCGTGGTCCCAGAGAACCAAGACGCAAACGTAACACATCTTCGGGCAGTACAGCAGAGAACAGTCGATGGTGCTTGACATCTGTGGCCATCTCAGAGAGCGAGACAACTCCAGCTCAGGTAGTTGGCTCTTCTTGAGTTTCAGATAATGAAATCTGTCGTACGAGAGCCGGGAGCGCTCGGACAAGGTGGCTTTTTGAAACCAAGCACAGATCAATTTACTGCCACAGCCAACTCGGTGCAAGCTCAGTTTATACTGTGAACCCGCAGATGTCATTTCAGGTTAATTTTCCGTTTTCTGTGCCGGGGCCGGTTAAGCTCCTCGTTAGGACGTCACCCCTTGTTTGGACTGCGCTATTCAGCTCTGGCACGGCAAGTGGAGGCAAGGATTACCGCCTGCCCACTTCACTGCTCCCGGCGGATTAGGTACTAAAAACCAGACTGAAGATGGTTAAGCAGTGTTTCCATGCTTGACACGCCCTAAGAGGTAAAACGCCAGCGCATCGATAAAACCGGCGCGGCTCGCGTTTGCAGATGCTACGTAGCCCACGGCACCTTCCCCTGCCACAACCTGTGACCTACGCGGCCCTCAGCACCGCGTGTCCTTGCCAGCTCCATCGACTCCCGACGTAGGTGCGTGACCTGCATCATACGTTATTACACCTGGCTCCACCCTTGAGCTTTTTTGAATGATTCTTCCAAGCAAGGTGGGATTAGATACGAGCTTTCCGCTCATGAGCAGGGCGCTGGTGTTGAGCTGCACACGAGAAGCGTGGCCGCCTTAGAGAGTGACAAAATTCATCGCTGCGAGAGAATCGTAGAATCGTTTTGGTTGGAAGAGACCTTTAAGATCAAGTCCAGCCGTTGAAGTAGCAGCAGCACCAGGCCCAGTGAGATCTCACACCAACAGCCAGGGTGGCGGGAACACTACGGTGACATTTGATGGTCTTATCCTAGTAACAGCAGATAATAACTTTACGGTTACGGATCAGAATCATCTTCGTGAAGATGAAACACCAACTTTACTCTAAAAAAAAGGAATTTCTTTAGCTAGGGGTGGTGGGTTAACCTTGGCTAAGTGTCAGGTATCCACCAAGTTCCTCTATCACTCTCCCCCCCACACCACTACACACACCTCCCTCAACACAACAAAGAGGGAAGAGAATAAGATGGAGTCGACTCAGGGGGTATGATAAAGGCAGTTTAACGAGAAAATTAGAAAGCAAAGCCGCACATGCGAAGCGAAGCAAAGTGATATATATATATATATATATAAATCACTACTTCCCATAGCAGGCGATGTTCGGCCTCTCCCAGGAAGCAGGGCTCGGACACGCGTAACAGTTGCTTGGGGGACAAATGTCTTCTGACATGAATATCCCCCCTCCTGCCCTTCTCCTCAGGCTTTTATACCTGAGCTGACGTCAGATGCTCTGGAATAGCTCTTGGGACAGTTTGGGTCAGCTGTCCTGACTGTGTCCCCTCCCAGGATCTTGTCCACCCCATCCCCCTGGTGCTGTGCCAGCCCTGCTCAGCAGCAGCCACAGCGCCGGTGTCTCATCAAGCTATGGGGACACTAACTCCTGCGCAGCCAAACCCAATACACTAGGCCTTAAGACCAAAGCACTCCCAGTAAAACCATTTCGAGCCAGTATGATGGAATATTGTACATACACCTGATAATCCCATGTATCCTGTTCCACCTCCTACAACATGAAGGGAAGAGCTACTGGTATTTATGTAGCTGAAGGCAGACGGAGGCAAAGGGCCCCACTGCACATCAAGCCCTGATCAGAAAAACGATACCTTAACTGAAATAGCAGCACTCAGTCTGGGGAACGCCAGCATCTGAATTTCTGCCAGTATTTCCAGTTCTGTTTCTGCACACGTGAAAACCGTGGTGGTACTGGACAGCCTGGAGCTGCAGGGCCTGTAAGCTCTGCTCTGCGCTCCCCCTCACACCCATCCTTCCTGCTTAAACGCTGACTTCTTTTAAGCCCAGCGACAGCTAGAGAGGAAATTAGAGAGCGTTAACAGGTATTAGATCATACTTCGGACTTGAAGGCTTGATATGGAAATTATTAAAGCCACTGGACATCTGCTTCGTGACCCCAGTCCTGTGTTAGTAACTCAACTGGGATAAGAGAAAGCTCAAGGGGCGAGCTGAGGCAAGCACGTTGTGTCTGGATGAAGTCAGCAGGGATGTGGGAAGGGAAGGTGGCAAACACTGCAGCGTGTCCTTCACCATCCAGTCCTCCCGAGGCCCCGATGAGCTGGTTCCAGAGAAGAAAAAGCATCACGTTTTCAGTAAAGGTGGCACAGAGCGACTGTTCTTCAACCTGCGGAAAAGCCGATCTCAGCAGAAAGGATTGTGGAGTTCACTGTGTCAGGCCATGCAGAAGAGGATACACGCTCCAAATTAATCCCGGCTTTAGGTTTGGAGATGAATCCTGATACCCTTGATGGGATCGAGATAGCTCCGTAATTCATAGCTGGGTATCTGAGCTTCATGAGGCATTTGGCTTTCAGTGGGTTGATTAAAGAAACAGGGCTTTACCCTGATCTAAGTTTTAAGAACTCTTCATCAGGAATACAAAACGTTCGCTCAAATGCCAACATCTCCCACAGCCCAGTAAGTGCAACTGGTGATTGGTTCGGAATAAGCATTCCAGATGATTACTGGGCAGGTGGGGAGGTTAATCCCGCCAGGCTTGGTAAGGTAACAGGGTTCATACCGAGCTGTGCCTGCAGACGGCATCCTCTGCCGCTGCAGTATGAGGTGTGTGTGAGGGGCAGAACCTGCCCCCTGCTGCCCCAGGTCCTCAGTTCTGGCCAAAAAAACGCCCAAACCATTCCTACAGACGCATTGATTGTAAGCTGGAGCACTGCCCTCAGCTTGTGCACACAGGTGTTCGGGCACAACACTGCAGAGACCCCCCGAGAGTAACCTGCAGCTCCACGTACCCTGTGTCATCCACGCCAGGGAAGCACCCGGCAGGCAGCTCAGCTCGGACCCCCTGCAATCCACACGCTGCGATTTCAATGAGCTCTCATTAAACAATGACTTGCTTCCACATGTATTTGGGAGAAGCGTGACTATACTGGAGAAGCAACGGAAATACCGCAAATCCTGGGGGCAGTTTTGGGCTCCTCACTCCCAGAAGGACCTGGAGGGACTGGAGCACGTCCAGAGAAGGGCAACGGAGCTGGGGAAGGGGCTAGAGCACAAGTGTGGTGAGGAGCGGCTGAGGGAGCTGGGGGTGTTGAGCCTGGAGCAAAGGAGGCTCAGGGGAGACCTTCTGGCTCTGCACAACTCCCTGAGAGGAGGCTGGAGCCAGCGGGGGTTAGTCTCTTCTCCCAAGGAACAAGCGACAGGACAAGAGGAACCGGCCTCAAGTTGCCCCAGGGGAGGTTTAGGTTGGACATGAGGAAAAAATTTTCACTTAAATAGGTTGTAAATCCCTGGAAGAGGGGAGTCCCCATGATCCCTGGAGGGGTTTCCAAGCCGTGGAGATGTGGTGCTGAGGGACACGGGGCAGTGGTGTCCTGGCAGGGCTGGGGGAACGACTGGACTCAATTATTTTAAAGGACTTTTCCAACCCAACGGATTCTATGATTCTGTGAAATAGCCAGTGCCTCAAACGAAGGGGACAGCTCACCCTGCTGAGATCGCTTCAGGTTCTGCAGAGACCAGGAGCATCACATCGTTCCTGAAAAAGCTATTCCATGTCCCCGCATCACCTGGGTCAGCAGAAGAGCTCACCGGCTGCCGAGACGGAAGCTGCAGCAGGGTCTGCAGCAGGCCAGGGCTGGCTGCGGAGGAAGCGGGCGTTGCCTGGCACAGAGAGCAAAGCGCTGCGGCAAGGCCTATTTGTACAGGTTATTAGACAACAAAGAAAAATCCCCGCTGAGCTTGAGTTCTGTAGCTTGAAATTTGTTTGGCAGAGAACGGCTTTAGACACTGGAAAGGTTTCCTCAGAATGCCTCACACTTCCAGCAACCAAAACTAACAACATATGGCTTCGGAATCCGAAGCCAAATCCAAAATTAAACGTGCAGCATGTAAGTCTTTAAAAACAAACCTTTTATTAAGAATAAAATCATACAACTGGCAGTAAATTCCCTACGGATATATTACAGAGCTGTACTTGTACTAAGGAACTGGAACGGCAGAGCGGTAACAGCAAGAGACTGGGCAGAGAAACGCAACTTTCCTGAGCTTCCATCGCTACCAGCCACCCCTCCCCGGAGCCCCAGAGCCGCCTCTGTAGCCACCTCCTCGGTAGCCTCCTCCTCGGTAGCCTCCCCCTGGGCTCCCCTGGTATCCTCTTCCCCCCGTGTGCCAGCCGTAGCCCCCGTACCCTCTACCTCTGTAGCCAGAGCCGCGGGGGGAACCTCCCCAGCCTCTGAAGCCGCCTCCGTTGTCGTAGCGAGGCATCTTGGGGGGGCGGGGACCATCGCCGTACCTGGCAAAGAGAAACGTTATGGATTTACTGCGAGCTTACAGAGAGTGTTCGTTAAACTACTACAGGAATCATTAATTCGAAGATAGTCAGTTATGACGCCTCTAACTTCTGCTAACAGGATACAGTGTTTGCTGGAACAGATGTTTGAAAGGCTGAGAGCCCTGGGGCTGTGGAGCTGGAGAAGAGCAGCCTGAGAGGGGAGCTGAGCAATGCTGAGCAAGAGCTCAAGGGCCCGCAGGGGGCAAGAGGCTGGGGCCAGACTCTGCTCAGGGGTGCCCAGAGCCAGGACAAAGGGCACCGGGCACCAACTGGAACCCAGGAGGTTCCAGCTGAGCAGTAGGAGCAACTTGTTTGGGGTGAGGGTGTTGGAGCCTGGCCCAGGCTGCCCAGAGAGGTTGTGGAGTCTCCTTCTCTGAAGGGATCCCAACCACACCTGGACACTGCGCCCTGGGCCCCCTGCTCGGGGTGACCCTGCTGGAGCAGGGGGGTGGCACCAGATGATCTCCAGAGGGCCCTGCCAACCCCCACCTCGCTGGGATTCTGTGAATTACAGTTACACTTGTGCACCTTTTCCACTGCAGTAAAGCCAAACTAGGAATGGCCATTTGTGCCACGTAAGCCGCCCCTCCCCTACATCTCAGCCAGGCCCACACCTGGGGTAGGAACTTTTCCCCTCAACCAACTTCTCCAGCTCACACAAGTGCAGAGGGAGCCCCGTTCCTGCTGGTGCGAGCACAGCGATCTGCGTTCTGCTCCTCACAAACCACTGTGGAGTGTACAACGGAGCTGTTCTTTGCTTCGTTCCTTAAGCTGCTAACACCTCATGGGTGTTCCCATTTTCCTTTGCTTCAGAAGCAAGATGCGAAACCACGGGGCAACTGCAGGGTGCGAGCGCAGCTCAGTATTTGTCGTATTTCCAGAGATAGAGATGAGTGAGTTTGCCCAAAATAAATCTGGATTTTCTTTTCTTTAGAAGTCGTGCTCTGGAAGAGGCAACGACAGCTTTAATTCCTGCGAGCTGCTCGTGCTTGCTGTGGAAACGGGCCATGATCTACCTATCTCAGGCTCTGAACATGACAACTTTACCTACGCTCGGATTATCGGCTTTGAAACAAGAGCCTGAAGCTCCCGTTCACGGGGTATAAGCCTCTCCTGGTCATTTCGGCTCTGGGCTTCTGCAGGGACGGCACAGAGCATCTGAAAGCTCTGAGCTGCACGGTGTCCCTGGGGGCAGAGGCGGCGGCTGCTCCTCACCCTTGAGCTCCAACCGTGCCCACCAACAGAGCCGAGCTCACCTTGCGTTGGCAGCCATGAGGCTGATGCCCGCGGCCGAGGGTCTGGAGAGCTGACGGATCACGTTCAGCATGCGCTCGTTCGCCGGGTCCAGCTGCCGAATGATCTCGGGATCTTTCGTCACCTCCACAACAAGAGCCTCCATCGCCGCTCGCAGAGCTGTGATGCAGGCAGCCGCGTTGTGCGGCATCTTCAGCTTGATCCTACAACACAAAGAAGTACAGTACATGTATCAGGACTTNTACTGACCGGGAGGGCAAAAAACCCCAGACATCCAGATGGTGTTTAGTGACAGCCCTAAAACGTAGACTGCCACAGGCAAGCAACAAAACCTTGGCATTTCTCTCCTCAAGCTATGTTTCCAAGACTTACAAGCAAGGTTTCCTCAGCCTCTGTCTGAAGACGACATCCAAAATAAAACCACACCTCTCATAACTCACAACTCCCTGAAGGGAAGTTGTAGGCAGGAGGGGGATGGGCTCTTCTCTCAGGCGATTTGTGACAGGACAAGAGGGCACAGCCTGAAGCTGCACCAGGGGAAGTTCAGGTTGGATATTCGGAAGCTCTTCCTCACAGAAAGGAGGATAAAACACTGGGATGGGCTGCCCAGGGAGGTGGTGGAGTCGCCGTCCCTGGAGGGGTTTAAGGCCAGACTGGATGCCACACTTAGTGGCAGGGTTTAGCTGAGTGGTGGTGGTAGGTCATAGGCTGGACTCGATGATCTAAGAGGTCTTTTCCAGCCTTAAATATTCTATGATTCTATGATTCTATTCGCATTACAGTTAGAAGGGAAAAAAAACCCCAATAGTATTTATGGAACCTGCCAGGTATCGTGCTTTCTGTTAATAATAATCCGCACAAAACTGGTGCTGCCAATAGAAGCCCCTCCCTTCCTCACTGCTTGCGCCGGGGCTCCTACCCTAGAGGGATTCATGGCTGCATTAGCAGCCTCTCCCCCTTGGTCCATGCTCTTTCACAGGCCTGAACATTAGGAGTGTGGAGCGAGTCCATACCAGTCATCCACCAGAATGAGCTCCCCATCAGACAGGACCTTCTTGGAGGCAAAGAGAAGCAGTTGCAGTGGGCTCACCAGGGTCATCGCTTTGGCAGAGATGGCTCGTGTTCGAATCTGCAAGAAGAAGAGGAATATGACTCTTTGAAACAGAACCCTGCACCTTCCTCTGGCCACTGAAATCAACAAAAAACAAACACAAACATCGCACACACAAAAATCTAAGTATGTGAGGAAATTACAAGAGCACAGCATTGAGCTCTGGGCAGATGTTTACAGGGTGCAAAAACAACGCCCTAAACCACCAGCCATTTAAAAGTATTCATTTTTTCACAGCTGCACATCTGCAGTTCTGCAGCTGGTGCTTTGCAAGAGCCACCTCATGCTCTGCCAACCTAGAAATGACCAAGGAGCAGCTGAATTATCCCCCCACCTTCTGTACTGCCGGGGTTCGCGCTGCTTCTTTAGGAGGTTCCTACACAGGCTAATTTAGAAGTTGCCATGTGTGGGTGCAAACCACTTCAGCATTTTATAGAAACAAGGCCTTAAGCTTGTGCTTGAAGTGAGCACTTGGACAACATCAAGCCATCCGACCTGGGGCAGAGATAACGGCGCTGGCTACACGGGCCAGGGCTCTTCATTTTAAAGCGGTACTGAAGAGCGGCACTTGGGATCTCAGCCTCCCACCGCGACAGCTGCCTCTCTCCTGCCTAGAGAGATGATGGGCAGAATCTGCTGTATGTGTCCTCAGGGAGAAGATCTGCTCCTGCCTGGAAGTTACCACCCGTGCTCAAAAGAGAGAAACTTCAAGAATAGAAACTGTGGCAGATAAAAAAGGTGCAAGGAGCAGGGAACTTGTAAGTTAGGGAGAGACTGTTAAATGCAGCAGGAACCAGGCAACCAGACCTCAGAGAGAAACTTTCTTTTATCAGATGAATAATGGGTAGGGAGAGAGGTGCATATAAACCACCCCAGTCTCACCCAGGTGCTCCCTTAGCCATTCAAAGTCACCGCCTTCGTGAACCTTAGTTTTCCCTGTGTATTTTGATTGAATAAAGCACATTTTTTTGAGTTCATAAGTCTTTGAGCATTTTCAGGCGAGCTCACTTTACAGAGGTAGTTGAGGCAGATCAAAGGTCTGACCCACTCGGGATCTTGTCACAAAGAGTGATGAGGCAAAACCTCAGCACGGCTCTGAGCTATGGATGTGGAAATGCAGAGTGTATCCAGCCGAGTCGCCAGCCAGTGCCCAAAGGGGTTAAAACTCCTTTGATTACCAATCAAGTGGCTCATCCACTATTATTACAGCTGCATGTCAGCAAAAACGATGTAAAAATCAGCAAAAAGAAACTGTGATTCTGAACTAAACAGTATAGACAACATGACAAAAAAGAATTCCCTACAGCATCACCTCTGCTGTGAGGTCTTAAGAGGCTCTCCTTGCAGCAAGAGGCTTTGCCAATGTGATGTTTATTCTCAAAAAGTATCTTTACAGCACTGCCCGAGCAGAAGGAACACCAACGTGGGGCAGAGCTGGTTTCAACACCAGGCGACAGAGCGTTTCAGGGCTTCCCCCAGCACACAGGCAGCACAAGCACAGGCTGGAAGCCTGAGGAACATCTCCTGGTTCCGTCATACACACTCCCCAAACAAAGGGCTGGCAGGAGTTGTTGCATTCGTGATGGCCAATACTGGACCCCGTGAAAGCGCCCCGGGATTTCAGTGCACGTGCCCAGTACGTGCTGAACACAAAATGAATGGGATGGAATTAAAGGTCTCAAGGACCCCGAGGAAAACATCTTGAGTTTTATGAGATGCTTGGGAAATGGGAGGTTGTCCTCAGGAGCTGACAAACTACCTCCATGCCAGACAGAGGGCATTCCACTGCCATGTTACACGTCCCTGTTTTCTCTCTGGGTTCTTAAGGAGCAGAATTGATAAGGGCAAAAAATTCTCTAGTGTCTAACTAGTACATAACAACTCCTAAAAGCAACCTCTTAGAGAAGACAGCAACTTAGATCTTCCTCTACGGTCTGGCTGTTTTCCCAAAACAAGGACAGTAACTTTCTAGGCAGCTCTACTTCTACTGAATTTGGCTGACTGGAAGTTATTGGAGAGCTGAGCGACACTATGACCACATAAGGTTGGTTTTCTGGCGGAAAAAAACCCAACACAAAACAAGCAATCCCCCCCTCGCCCCCAACCAAGCTGAATATTGCACAGCGTAGTTTTTTTTCTTACGGCTTCTTCACTGAAAAGAGCTTTTTAGTCATGTGCTCGAGAACAAATTCCAAGCCTTTACCTTTTCTCCGAAAACAAAAAAGGGCGACGGATACTTGACGTCCTGGCTGCTGAAAGGGCAATTGACCGATGACTTGTGGATGAGCGCATTGTGCCCCTCAGTGGTAAGAATTTTCCTCTTCTCCTTGTGGTAGCAGACATTGGGGTAGACCCCAAAAGCAAGCAGGGAGATTACGACATCCAGATTATTATCCGGTCCGGTGTTGTTAAACGGTTGAGTTACCAAACATTCTGTTGGCAGAGAAGAGGAGACTGGCTCGCACTCACAGGTCACGTAGGACAGAGCAGCGGAGCCGTGCAGGATCCCGATCAACGCATTTTCCGATTCAATCAACAGGTAGATGTGAACCTGTTCTCCAATAACCTCTGCCCTCAGAGCATTTTGTTCCTACACTAAATTTTCAATTTATTCACAGAGAGCTAAAAGCTGAAAAATTTCTTACTACCAAAGAGATATTTTTCTCTCCCGAGCTCTTGAAAAACAAGGAGAGAGGGGCCTGCCCAGAATGTGCTGTACCACGGTGTGTTTACTGTCATTTGTTTTGGAGACAGATCTTTTGGGGGAGGTCAGAATGGATGTTTTCCTTAGTTTTATTTGTTGCAAACCTCCCCGGAGTCTGCGGTAGCTTGTTTCCAGGTCATCTTGCCCAGAAATAAAGTTAAGGATAAATGTGGCAGTGATTCTAGCAGCACGAGGAGAAAAAAATTAAAGGAATTCAAAACCAAAAGAAGAAAAAAAAAGAAAAAGAGAGAGAAAGGGAGGAGGAGATGAACATCTGCTGAATGGAGCCAGCTACACCATTTAACTAAGCAAGCTCCAGGAACGTTCAGAACCTGGTCAACTTTAAGAACACATTTCTTTTTTTTTTTCTTTCAAAAATGGAGTAATATGCCACACTAGTGCACATCCCTTCCATGGCACAATCCCAGAGGTTCACACAGCACGCTGTTTAGATCACACAGACTCCCCGCTAAGGCTAAGGAAAAGGAGAGGGGAAGCACAGCACATTCTGGAGATGCGACGAGTGAAGAAGAAAGAAAATCAGGGAGGTAGCTCTCTAAGGACAATTGCTTAATAGGTTTTTAATCTTGCAGCTCTAAACTCAGTCTCCCAAACCTCCCTGTGCTGCAGCACACCCATCATAACTTCTCTAGTTTAGAGAACTACGAGAGAATGAAACCAGGACGGCACTAAAATCTCGTCTGAATGCAGCTGTGAAAGCAGAAGGGCTTTACAGCAAATCCACTATGGGCCTCTGCGCCTGTGTGTTCATCACAGATGATCCGGTTTATTGATTTCTCATCTTAGAATGAAAACCACAATCATTAAATGACACATCCAAGCGGACTCACCTTCAGGGAAGCCAGAATTAACTAGTATATCTTTCAGCTGGACTTTGGCTTCCCAAGTCATTCTCAGAGTAGCCATGCTCAGCCTTTTGTGTTCACAAAACCTTTTCTCAGCTTCTTCACCACCCATTCTGAAAAACAAACAAGAGGTTCATTCAAGAAGAGGAGAGATGTGATAGTGAGCTGTCGTAGCACCCACAGGCTGGTCACAAAACTGATCACCCTGCGTAACCCACAACTTCTCACCAAATTCTGAGCCAAGACAATCTACCTTGCATCGTCCCAGGCTTGGAAGACGGAGAGCAAAGCCACATGATCTGAAAACCTGGTCCCAGCAAAATTCCTGTGGACATAACCCAGGCGTTTGCCTTCACTGATGAAAGGTTCAGGGAAGCAGGTGGCTGCAGAGATGGTACAAATAGCATCTCCCACACTGAAAGGAGCCACAAAGAGTATCAGGATTTGGGTTATTCACAGTATTGCTGTCAGCAGCTGCTACAGGCTGTTGATAATAGTAAAAACTTCTCCGCTCGAGACCTTAGTAACTTGGTCCTTACAGAATCACAGAATTGTTTTGGTTGGAAGAGACCTCTCAGATCATTAAGTCCAACCATCAATCTACCTGAGTTCTTCACAGACACACTTCCCTGGAAGCGGATGTTACATTAGCTCCAATTCCCGTACTTTCACAACAGCAAGCGCTCATAAACCCTTCGTCTATCTTCCCTCCCCTTCCCCCATCCATACCCCATTTTCTTCTGGTGAAGAGGACCCTACAACCATCACAATTACTTCCGCTAAGCACGTGGATTCATTTTTCTTCCAATTTCACATCTCCCCATCTCTCAGTCACCGCTATACTGACATATTTATAGAGTCCTACTCTTAATTTTTTATTCAGTCCCTTGCAGTTAACTCAGAATTTCATGACTATTCCCTATACTGATTTATTTACCCTTCGCTCTTCTGAGCATTGTTTCCTCTTCCCGGCTGTAGCATTTATTGGTCATCTAGATGTATTGCTTTTTCTCTTGTAAAGTGTGTGCCTTGAGTCCCAGGAACTCAGAGAAACAAGAAAAAGACTGCTGAGACTACTCAACTTACTAAAAAATACAGCCCATGATCATCATCTTGCCAAGACGAGGCTCGATGGGAAGTTTGGCCAGGATTCTTCCAAGAGGTGTCAACTCATCATTGGAATCCAGGGCATCAAGCTCTGAAACAAGATCTCAGGATTATCAAAGACCGTCCCAGAAATCCTTAGATAAATTCAGAATTTTAATAACTATGTTGCAATAGAACACTCACCATATTTAACGCTGTTTACAACAGTGCCAAGCTGACTGTCAAAACTGCTCTGAGGTCAAATAAAGACATTTTGCTTTAGCTTTACAGATGTTTTACTACCTCCCCCACAATTAAAATGATTCCTATTTAACTCACACGGAGATTCTTCCATTTGTTTTTAGTTTGCTTCTGTACAAACTCTGACACTCTTCAGCGTTTTTCAAGTATTTGATCTAATCAATTTAATTGCTGCCTCACGAAAAAAAAAAAAAATCAAAGCAGCCCTACCACAGCCAACTGTGGAGTGTTCACTGCAATTGCCAAATCCCAGAACCCTCTCCATCGGAGGGAGGCCACCACAAATTCTCTGTTCCACAAGGTGTCTCCTGCCTTTCTCTCCTTCTGTTACCTAAAATTTCTCACCTGAGTTCCTTGCAAAGCTGTCAATAATCAAGTCAAACAAGCGGCTGGTTGCTGTACAGACTGAAGGGTCTCCTCACTCTCCTTATCCTTCCAGTCATTTGGCCTCAACCACTGAACTCTACAGCATAAAGATCTTTCTAAGCTTACACCACAAAGAAAAACAATCCGAGGCGTAATCTTTAAAAACCCTTTCAGGATATAAATGTAAAATGCGAACTTATAGTTCACATACTCTATTTACAGACTACTTTGGGAAACCTCAGCGTAATTAGAAGATTTGTATTTAAAAAAACCCACAAAACAAAAGCTTTGTAGCCTCAGCAATTAAATGGGAAAGTGAACCAAAAAAAGGGACTCCTTAGCCAATAGCAAATCCATTTTCCTTTCCCTCTGGCTTTGCATTTCTCCTCTGAAGGGTGAGAAAAGCACTAACGACGTCTAGATCAGAAAGTCATTAAGCTGAAACACCTACCCCTCGCTACACTTTCCATTCTGTCCTCCCTTCTCTGTACAAGTAACAAAGGCTCATCACCTCATTTTTTCCCAAAATCAACAATTAACAGGTATTTCAGTTCTGAGAAACGTTAAGAAGGGCTCATTTAGTGACATTCGCAAAACTGAGGTTTTCAGATCACTACTTTAAATCTAAAGCACAAACTGAGGGTTCCTCATTGCTTATTTTTACTCATATTCTAGCTAGTTCCTTGAAGGAACTGGGGAAACAGCTTAACCTTCAATCTCAGTTTCTCCTGTTTAGGAGGATGCTTCCATACTCACGAACTGGAGATTTAATTCCTTGGACAAAACACCGAGATTTTGGCTCAGCAAACGGCACAAAGCGGTAACTAAACAATAAACTCCTCACCTCCCCACGTCAGGAGTTTTGTAAGTGCTTCAGGCACTGAACCGAGTCTGTGTTGCACACAGCGGTGCCACAGCTGGAAACCAGGAAGCTGGAAGCCAGCGTGAAGTTACTGGTAAAAGAACAAAACAAGCCTCGAGTTTGAAGGTTCAGGTTTCTGAAAGGAACGACTCTCCACTTGGGAATTAAGTATTTCTTCAGCTGCAAGAGACGCTGCCACCCACGCGATGCAGCCAGGAAACACCTCGCTGTTTCAGACAGCGTGCTACTGCACAAACAATCTAACCCGAGACGTTGAAGTGGTTTGGAAGAGATCATTAGATGTGGGAAATCACTTGGGAGTTAGCTTCATTACCATACAGTCTTGGGGACAAACAGTGATACCTTTTAGCGTGCGTTCTGCTTCGATCACTGCATCCAAAGGTGGTGGCTCTATTGCTTTGGCCAAAAATTGACCAATTCCTCCTAGCCGCAGCAATTTGATGCTCAAAGCAACTTCATGAAGTGGTGTTCGAAACATTTCAGGTGTCATATGGGTACGAAGTCTGGAATGAGAAGAGAAGAAAACATCTCCTATTTTTCTGAACACAGGCTTTGATCACCATCGTGGGTCATTCCATCACAGAAATGGAACGACTTTCCATAGTTGGAAAAGACCTTTAAGATCATCGAGTCCAACTGTCCCCCCAGCACTGCCAGGGCACCACTAATCTATATCCCTCAGCCCCACATCTCTACGGCTTGGAAACCCCTCCAGGGATCATGCGGACTCCACCCCTGCCCTGGGCAGCCTTGGACAGGCCTGGGGAACCCCTGCCATGAAGAAATTGTTTCTCATGTCCA
>WEIS01078632.1:0-13580 GCA_013389965.1 Todus mexicanus | reverse complement strand
GAAAAACAAACATAGGCTTTATCTGCACTATCTGTATAAAAAGGTAGTGTATGGGTTTTTAGACTTTAATCCTAGTCAGCCCATCCGGGTGTATATATTTGTAATAAAGTGGAAAACAGTGTCATCAGCTGGCACTTTTCCAATCTTAGGTCGTTGTGCTCTTCAGTTGCTTTGTTACATTCTTTAGGCATCTACTAGATGAATTCCAGTTAAACACACTATCCTATGAGCAAGCTATCTGTGATACTTTGAAAATCACTGGAGACCTGGTCTTGGCTTTGTATGTGGATGACACTTGCAGACTTTACAAAACTCTCAATCTGCTGGTAATTGGCAACTGAAAATATAACTCTACAGTGATGGCTTTGACACTGGTATTCAGTCTGCTGTGGCAGAAGTTTACTTACTGCTGCTAGGTTTAGTACTGTAGATGCCCTAGTTTGTGAATCCACTTTAAAATGTAGATTCACATGCAGTAAATGTAAACTCATGCCCCATTTTATGCAGAACATCCATGGTAGAAAGTACCTCTGCTGACCCGTCTGCCAAACAGACCACACAGCAACTCACTGATTTTGCCAGGAAAGGAGAAAGAGATGACGGAAAATAAAGACTGCAGCACATGTTTTCCTTCTTCCTGCTTTGCTTTCATCTATTTGCTCCTGTAATACAGAAGAGTTTGTCGTGGGAGTAATTGAAATAGCCTCTAACACAGACTAGCAAGGCCAGTACAGCTTTCACTGGTGATGGTGGAGGGGCTGATGCTAATATCATGTATTACTATTTTGGGAGAGACTGCAAGTAATACTGTGAAAAACTTATTTTTCTTACAGAAAAAGCTTCATGGGCACGGGTGCATTTAATGGGGAATGAGGTTATTGGGACAGTCCCTTGATGGGCAGTGCACCATGGCCAGGCTGTGCCTGCAACTTGTCAGCAAAGAGCTGCTTGGGGAGAAGCTGCCAAAACGCCCAGGTTGGCTGCTGTGCCAGTCACTCCCAGCCACGGGGTATAGGTGGAGAGCTGGGAGAACAAAAGCATGTGTGGGAGCAAACACCCTCAGGGATGGTGCTCAGCAGATATAAAGCAGACTCCAAACATCTTTGATTGCAGGAGGGGCCAAGGAAGCTAAGGAAAAGGACTGGGTAAACCTCTCTTCATAGACTTTCTTATCCTCCCATGAAAGGAGGCATAAAGAGAGAAGAAAATCAAATAGTCTCTCTACTGATTTTCAAATCCAACCTATGCAACTGGGTTGCACAGAAAAGGACTAACTGCCTGCTCCTGAGTGAAATGGATACACTTGTGAAAGCCTGCAATTGAGTCCTTCCCCACACTGGCTGGATCTCCTGCACACTATGCCACACGGGACCTTCTACAGGTCACCGTAGGCTGTAGGCCACAGCTATGGCAACAAACAAGACAGAGACGGGCACAGGGATGAGCTCTAGCACTTCTATAGCATACCTTCTGGTGACCTTCCCAGATGCGCCAGGGCATGGTTGGAGAGAGATCAAGAGCCAGAGGCCACCTTTAACAGGCAGTATGGTTGAATCCTCTCTTCTGAGGTATGAGGTAGCACCTCAGTGTATGAGTGCAAATTACACCCTGCCATTTTCTCTTAGTATGCCCAAACAGCCTCTTTTACTGCTGAATGTAGGTGCTGCTCTGGTGACCGAACAAGAAAGGCATCACTGCTGCCTTCAAGAGCGAGCTTGTGTTGAGGGCAAACATTTTTTTCCATTCAGTCCACACAGTAAGGAGGAAGATCTGCCTTTGTGGTTCAACTGCAGGAAAATGTCACATGGGTGGGGTTTTTTCCAGTAAAATTTGTTTTTATGAGCAAGTTCCTTGCCATCGTGGTTTGCTATGATGTGTGTACTAATGCTGAACCTGTCATCGAAGCCCACAGGTTTCTGCTCCTCCTGAACCAAGAATTCAGAACACATGGATTGGACTTCTGAAATTGTATTTTTCTTATATAATGATCCACTGGACCTTAACTTTGTGACTGTCTTTGTACAAATTAGCTGAAATTGTTGTGGATGGCACTTCAACATTTGGTTAGCTACAGAGCTCGTGATAAAAAGCAGCCACCTGTCTTCAGTCAGACAAAATGGGCAGCACAGGCATGACAGCCACTTACAAATACCTGTATCACAAAAGATTCTGAGAGTAATGTTTAAACGGTTCTCATTTCAGAGAATTTAACTCATAAGAAAAAGCATATGTGGATTTGGAAAAAAAAAAAAAAGGAAGAAGAAAGATATAATTATAGCAAACACCATTCACCCCACACCTTACTTTACAGAGCCAAAGCTCTTTGCAATCCTTCTTGCTCATATATCACCTCCAGACTTCTCTCAGATAAGTTTCTCCTGCTAGTTGTCTCTCTTACGCTGTTTAAACATACAAATATTTTTGGCTCAGCTTGGAGCACCACCATGAAAGCTGCCTGACATGGCCCGGTAAAGACCATCTTTATCTGTTTTTTAACTTTGGCAGAGTTTCATTACTGGGAATGACATTTTCTCTGCTCAAGGCTGCATCAAGCTGATTTCTCTATATGTGTGACAGAAACACAGGGTAACCTGTGGGGTAAAGCTAGTAGGAAATATATTGGTTTAGTACTTTATTTTAGTTCTGGGAAAGCTTGTTTCATTTATAGTGTCTACAAGCTTGAGAACAGGAATTCAAAAATTGGCTAAGTGTTATTTGGGTGAAGTAAGCAGGTCTGTCAGCCTGATGTTGGCGATGTGCTTTTAGCCATCCTCATGAAAATCTGCTGAAACTTGGCCAACTCATAAATCCCAGGAAAAAAATAAAAAAATGGAAAAATCTGTTTGCTTGTGCTCAGCAGCATGAGAAGTTCCCCACAGCACCTGTTAGTGCCATGCAGGAGGGACTCGGGTGGGGTCTCCTCCACTTGTTCCTTCAGAGTGCAGGGCAATACGTCTCTATCATGTCCTCCTCCTTGTGGTGCTTCTCCTATTGTAGGTTCAGGATGAGAGTTGTGGTCATTTTTTATGCTTCCCATACTGTGATTTCCACAGTGGTGTCTGAACTTGATAAAAGGTTGCGAGATGTATGTAGTATAATAATAATAATCATCTGTAGTAGTAGTGGTTTGAGCTAGGCTTTGACAGTATGGCAGTTAAAATACGGTCAGAAGAGCATAATGCTATCATAAGCCAGTGGTAAAGGCATGGTACAAGTCCTTGCCTGAGTTAGTTTGACTTGCTACAGGTAGTATGAGATGAGGTTTGGATTTTGAGCTCTTACCATTCAGGTGATTTTTGTAAGGCAGTTGAATACACCAATGGATGTTTTTCACAGAAAGGAGCAGTTCAGCATTTACTGCCTTCACTACAATTTTTGACTGGCATTAATTTTTTTTAATAGCTCTGAGGAATTAAAGTCAAAAGTCATTACCACTAACTAAATATTTCACTAATATCTTATTTCCATTAACTGTCAATGTGAAAAGTCAACACTGAAATCAGTTCAAACGCATGAGAGGTCACATTCACTATAAAAAAAGTCTGAAAATCACTGAATAGAAGAGGTCTGATTTGTTTTCCATCACTAACAGCTAGTGCAATTTGCAGGAGTTTGCGGTTACAGGGACTCGCAGGCGTGTGCAGTTTGCAAGACAGCCAAATATTACAGGGCTTCTAATTGATTTGAAAAGTGTCACCACAAATGTTCTCTGCTCTATATTTAACATATGAACAGCGTAGATCAGCAAACCACTTCAGGAGAGGAAAATTTGAAAGCGAGTACCAGAAACAGACTGGAATAATAGCAGTCATTCTGCAATATGATGCAATAATCCAGAGTGTTTGATATAAATATAATAATATATGAAATATAAACAAAGTCTGTCTAGATTTTTCACCTGCATAATAAGAGATGGAGAGCCAAGACCGAGCTCTAGACCTAAGATCCAGCCTCTCAAATAAGCCTGAGCTAAAACACTGCCATCCCAGTTACCAGTAAACAGCACTTTTCTTTTGTGGACACAATAAAGTGCATCGAAGAGGCTCAGAGAGTGTAATCACGAGTTAAACCAGGCAGGTTGTTTTCTGAGGGGGAACCATTGATTTTTACAGTTCTAGCCATGATGCCTCTTTGACACAGAGGTGACAGCTCCAGCTTTGTCATGTCACATGTACCTTATTCTGCTGGTACCAACTGCAACTGGTGCTCAGTTGGGTGTAATCTCCCCATACTCCAATTATCCCTTGTACAATAGGGATGAGAACAATCCTTGCCTGCTGTCACCTCTGTGTCTCTATGTGGCCCGGCCCTCGCTGTAGGATCCCGAGCCTGGCTGAGCTTCTAAGCATTTTGTAACACAAATAAGCATAGATGCAGCCGTTATTTACTAAAGATGACAGGGGCACGTGCACCTCGCAGACATTTTAAATCCTCTTAATATTTCCATTTATTTGTTTTTAATCCTCAGTGCCATAGAGTTCATGAAATAGATGTGGAATGTAAAAGATGAGGAGTTTTGGTCCTTGCAATTGAATGGGAGAAATCCAGAAAAGCAGGTTTACCACTTGGATTTTGAAGTGCTTTTTGCTGTACAATTTCAAAGCATGTACGTTTAAGAAATCAAGGCTACCATTTGCTTGTTGAGCAACATGTCAATATGGAGAAACCCAGGGACGTCTTCTGCTGTTCACGTATCTTCTTACCGTGCTTTGTATTTGAGAAATGGCAGAAAGGGAACTGCTGGTTGAGTCAATGGGATAAACTAGAATTTTACGGTCTATTCTTTTTCTTATTGAATGGCTGTTGCTGTCAGCATTGGGAATTTTCTATTTGTCTCAGCTGATCCTGGAAGCTTTGGGGTCCTTTCCGAGTGATTTACTCTCAGGCATCTCTGCTGAAAAGCAACAGTTTCCTTTTATTTTTAGCTTCTTAATTCTTTACAGAGAGTCCTGTCACAAAGAGGTATGACATTTTTTTGATGTAAAATACCGAATACAAAACAAAACTGACCTGGTATCTTGAATGAATGCATAACTGCACAGTACCTGAAAGTGTGAAGATTCCCAAGCCCCAAGGAATTACTGCTGTTGTGCTGTTTCTTATATAGGGCTACATCCTCCTTCCTCATTAATTGAACACAACTGCTAAAACATCCTTTACAATAAGCACTTCTTCATACCAGACATATTTCCTGGATCTATAAAACAGCTTTTAGAAAGGGAGAACTGTATTTAAGGAAGACATTAATATAGTTCCACAAAATGATGCTTGCTGACATATGGAGCACTTTTTGAATAATTCACTTTGAAATTAACACTATAATACCATCTACCTTTTAAGTCCTATTTACTGGATCTGCAAAGCATTGTTCTCTGGAGATGAGGATAACGGCAAACACCAGACTTTCAGACCTTCTTTGGTTTAATGAAAATGGTCAGATGATTTCATGCAAAGAAAACCAGTAAGCTGTGAGAGCAGTAAAAATTGGAGGGGACGAATGCCAACCTCTCCTCCGCCATCAGGCCATGTGGGTCCAGGTTGCTGGTTTCAGCAGCAAAGGAGGCTTGTGGAGGTCCTGCTCTTGCACACGTGCTCCCATGCCAGAGTTTGCTCCCCCCTCAGCTGCCGTGAAATGACTGAGCAGGGGACTGAGCCATAAACCGGCTCACTGGAGTGATCTGGGTTAAATTTAATCCTTAGGAAAACTGGGATTATTTCAAATACAGATAAGTTACATGCTGTTATTTTGCAGGGCTGCCCTGGAGAGAGCCGGCCAAGCCCCACTGCAGTTTGTAGCTGGCCACCAGGCACCCTCGACCTGGAGTGGCTCACCAGGCATCTACTGCTCCCAGCATGAATACTGCCATGAGAAGCATCCCGGACCTTCTCCAGTGAGTCCAAGCAAACGCACTCGGTTTCAAAGTTTGGGTTCATCTTTCTTTCCTCTCTTTCCCATCCATCTTTCTGCTGTGACTGGAGTTGGTGACATGGTTTAGAGAGTAGGAAAGAAGGGGCTGCTGGAACTTCTGCCCATTAAAATCAGTTGCAAATCTCTTAGTCAAATGTTCACAGCAATGTGTGCTCAGAAAACCATAACTGCAACTTGATTTTCTTGTGGTTCATTAATTGCTTGTCCTTTAGTCAATTTTAGGAAAAAATGGGCTCTTGGTGGAGTGCTTTTCTACTGATTTCACAATGACCTTTAACATGAGTTTCCCTGATTGACAACAATTATTATGGAGGTTGACTTTTGGAGGTAGAGCACTAAATTTTTTATTCATTCAACATCTGTTTAGCACTACTAGAGAAAATGTTTTCAGTAACAGTCATTTGATGTTGTTCTTTGACTGAGATGACTCTGCCAATGAGGATAGCCCAAGCTACAGCTGATTACTTTTTTTTTCTGAGACACCAGTACAGAGCAGAAATGTAGACCGATTTCCCATTGCGGTTCATGTTGACATTTTTTTTATTTCCCATTTTGATTAGCTTCAGTATTACCAACCTCGAGCACTCAAAAAATTGTGAGTCAGTTTATAAAAATATTGAGATTCATTTCACTTTATGTACCTGTGGGGTTTAGTTTCTTCAGCAAATCCTAAGATATGAAAACATAAGATGTAAAATTTATTTTGAAGCGTGTAGGCTGAGCTATTTGCCTAGTCAGAAGATTACAGGAAATGGGACCTTACCAGTCCTTGCCACTGTCATCCAAGGCTACTGATAATCTGGGAAAGCTGGTACCACTGCCACACTGAGCCTGGAATAGCCTGTACAGAGTGTCACGTATTTTCATTAGTTGAAACTTAAACCCACTTATCTGTGCTCCCTTTCAGGTACACCAGTCACATCATACCTTGGCAAAAGTAAGGATTTGTCTGGTTCAGACCACTAATGGGCTTCTTTTTTTAATAGAAATTCTGCCTTCAGCAGGAATCACAAATTCTGCATCTCTGTAGGAGTGGAGAAATGGATAATAACATCTAGATTTGTCTGAATTCTATATATCCCACAGGGATCAAGTTTGATTCCCTCCCTTATTTACAATGATACAAGGAAAGCATTTCAATTCTCCAAATGCTCCCTCATGTGGCTTCTTAGTACTAATACTGAAACATTTATGCGTTCTCGGAGATTACAACTCTATGCCAGGAAATAGACTGAGACAACATAAGAGGTGTTTCATGTGACCTTTGACATTAGAAAATGATGGTTCCGCATCCTACATGTAAAATGTTTCGCTTTTATGTTGTTAAATTAACTGGAATGCAGTTCTGTATGCTTGTGCCCCCATGTTGGGGGAAGGGAGAAACCTGTGCTTTGATCAAGTTTTCCCATTAGATTATCTCATCAGATGTCATGGCAATAGGTAAGGGAGAAAAATCTGAAAATAATGGAACTACTTTGGTGTAAAATCTGAGGAAGTGGAAGTTCAGTGTACACAGCATTCAAGGAGAAGTGTATTTACTTAAGGTACATCCTCACTTCCGCAACATTTGCAATGAAATAAACACAGGTGGTGAAGAGAGAAAGGAGATAAAGGGAAGTAAACGTGCAGTTGCTTTGAAACTGCAGTGGAGAGAAAGAGGTCTTCCTCCTTTCCCATAGTTTAGGAGATGCTCCTTTGAACTCTGACACTTCCCATCTGGTTGCAACGCAGGAAGCCACTGCTGAACCTCAGTAAGCAGGTGGTGAAGCAATTTGTGCAAGAAATACACTTATTTCCATTCATCTTAATGGCCTAGTCATCTAATGACCTGGGACAGCATGGCTTCTTTAATGATAATTCTGTGTCAGTTCTACTCCTGTCTCTGCCTTTTCTGGTGCTACTGCTGATGGTCTGTGACAAGTGGGGACTCCACCTCTGTGCAGCTTAACCTTGGGAGGTGGGAACAGATGTCACATGGGCTGAGGGCTTCCCCCTGAGCTGTTATTCCCATGTTGAACTGTAATGTTAAAGAGCAAGAAGTAACTAAGACCTGACAGTCTTCTATATGAAAATCTATGGAATAAACAGCTAATTTTTCCCCTTATGTTTGAACATTGGAGGGACATGATAATGTATCACATAAATTTAATCACAGAATAGATGGCCCAAGAGGACTTCAGGCTCAGCAGGCACGTCTCACCAGGCATTAACTGTGAATATAGGCAAAGCAGCAGAAAGGTACAGGTGAGACAGAAAGCCCAACTGTGCCAAAGAGAAGAAAAACTTGGGAAAAATGTTTTGGTGCCCATATTCAGAGCCCTCACCTGACCCCAAAACATTTGCGTGGTATGCAAAGGTGCATATGCAGGTGTTTCAGTGTGTATTTTTGCCTGAGGTAAAGAAAAATAATGTTACTTTTAGGTCACTTAGACACTGTGTCCCCATCTTTTGGGAAATTGAACACAAAGACATAGGAGAGCATCTACTCCTAAAACCACAAGGCAAAAGGTTTCAGGTCTCGCCTTGCCTCACATGACACTTTCCAGTTTTGGATGGTATAATATAAACAGGTCAATGATTGATAACCAGGACTGACCTTTTCCAGAGACAGTGCCAAGTTGATTTATTGTGGTAACTACTGGTCTCTCTTTGGTGAAAACACAGTAATGTATGGGGGGTCCAGGGCAAAAGACAGAAGCTACTCTGATAGATATTTCAGACACCTGCCAAGCAAATTGTGAGGGGAATGGTAGTTAAACACTAAAAATGAGTAAAATTCTTCCACTTTTGCTAATTAACAATAATATCTAATTTAGACACAGTGTACATGTAATAGCAGTATATACGTAATAGCAGTATATACAAAGTTTTTGTTCCTCCTCCTTTCTTGCCTATTCAAATATCTTACTTTCAGCAATATGAAGTTTTGCTGTTACGTCAGTTTGAAATCTGGAAATTATATTAAATATAGCATCCAGTGTAATTATCAGCAAGCCACGAACATCTAGGCTTTTACCCAGGACATTGTTCAGTCACAGGAGAATTAGCAGCAAAACCACACCACAGCCTTGCTCTTGGATTGCATGGATCATTGGGTGCATAGGCGGTTTAGGAAGGTAAGAAAGTGTAAGGGTCATATACCAAATACGTTGGTATTTACATTATTCACCTCTTCAACTAGTCATTTCACTTATGACCCCATCCAGAGGCTGTGATAGTCGCTGCTTGCAGGTCCCACTTTGCAGTAGAGCAGGTGACAGGGTCAGCCCATTGCTACCTCTTCAGCAATACTGAATTTTGCCCACTTTAAATGAAGGGCCTCTTCCTTCTGCTTGTCACAGCCCCAGCAGCACGGCAGTGCTAAAATGCAAATGGGAGGGACCAGCTCGTGAGAACACACGTCTGACTGAAACTTGCTGGGAGCTCCTGGTAAACAAAATGCAAATGAAATATTCAAAGTTTTTTTGCAAAACAGCTCGAGCAATCTACTTTACTTTTTTTTGTTTAATTAGTCTTACCAACCAATATAACATCTCCACAATTCACGGCACTCCATGACCTGAATTCATACTACTTGCATGTGAAGTATCCAGAAATTATATGATTCACTGTTTTGTGTTTATTTGGGTATTATTCACACAAGGTCCTTAAAGCGATGTGAAAAATGTATTTACACTGCAAGAATATTAAAAATAGGCAACAGGGATTCTAACACTGGGAATTAAGAGGGCTCAGGGACTCCTAATAAAGACACCAAATACAATAGAAATTTTAATTACTAAAAAGGCGTATGTAATTCTCCATTTCTGTAATCTCACATCCAGTGATGCCAGCATGTGTATACGTGATTTAGACTACTTAGGCACCAGTCCAAAGAAGCAAATACCATCAAATCTACCATCATTCACTGACCTACTCATGTTTTGCATGCCACTTACACGAAGAAAACAATCTGATTTGTTTAAAAAGGCACACATTAAAAAACCCCAAACAACAAAACTACTACTTTTAAATTGTATCTATTGTCAAAAAGCCCGAAGAATGTGCTTTTTGGAAAGCTTTCACCTAAATGTTTTTCACAGTAAACTTCATTTCACCTCTTTTGCAAAGCAAAGGGGCTTTACAATAGCCATAATTTCTATTGAAAGTTACCTGAAGACTTCTGTATATGACTGGGGCTGTGTAAAAGGACGTTAGGTTAAATGACAACTAAGACCCAAAGGGCTGTGACCGCTAAGCAGGGATGATTTAATCTGTGATGAATGGTGACTTTCCAGGCAGAAGTCCATGCTGCCCTTCTTCCCACCTATGCTAGGGTTGTGTCTCATCTCCCCATGTGGCAGCTACTCACGTCTGAAGGTTACATAGAGGTAAACCTGTACCAAGTGTAGGTTTCTTTCATACACTGAGTTGCGAACTAGCGACTCAGCAGCTATGTTGTCAGTAGCTTAGGGATCTCTGCAGAGAGATGCTTGAAGGGCAGCTGGAGGCAGCAGATACAAAAAAGCATCACAGGATAAATCATTCCCTGTTGTCACTCAGACCCCTAAGCATATTTTAGGGAATGTTTGTTGCGTGGACAAACAGAGCTGCAAATACATTACAGTGCTTTAAGTACTAGCCCAAACATGTGAAAAGGGGTTTTGTTACATAAGGCCATTAAAATGGATAGAAGTTATGTGGCTGAAATCCTGCGCATAGAAAAACTTTAAAAAGCAGCAATCACAGCCTGTTACCTTACTATTTGTCTTTCTTTTTCTTTTTCCTTCTTTTTTTCATCAGCCAGCTGGATGGTTGTCACTAAAAACCAATGCAATGATTTACTCTAATATCATCAGAATGCAGAAAAAATGCTTCGAATCATACATCTATGAAAAAAAACCACAAATAGACTAATGAAATTATAGAGCATTCAAATATTAAAATGGCTGTTGGGATTGATCTGAAGCCATCACAAGACAGATAAAGAGTATTTATTTAAATTCTGGCTTTTGTAAAGGGTTGGAGTGTGAAGTTAGTAGGAGTAAAACAGACCATGTTTCAATTCAGTTTAGTCCATTGTTAAGGGCTAGTTTTGAGTTCCTGTGTAGAGGTCTTACTCAGAATAATTCTGGCACTGTGCACAAGCTCCACAATAAAAAGCAAGCTCCCTGCAGGGCGTAGCATCCAGTTCTCCATCCCAATAAACACTGCAGGAGTGAGCTAGAAACAGGCTGGCCCCTCTCACCCACGGATATTTGTGGTCTTGTTTCCACAGGAGTGTGAGCAGCTGATAGTCTTGTTCAAACCAGCAAGTTTAAGCAAAGAGACACCAGCAGATATTCTTCTTTGAAGAAAGTAAATAGGACAGGGCTTGTGCAGGAGGAGAAGCGGAACCTTGGCCGGAGTTCTAGTTGATGTAAATCACACTACACTCTGCGAGTCCATGGAGTACCCTCCAGGCAAGCTCTCCCAACTTTTGGTGGGGTTTCAGTGGTTTTTTTGGGAGGGGAATGTTTGTTTGTTTGTTTGTGGAGGAATTTCAAACAGAGCCAGGACCATAACCTAGGAGGTCAGCTCCTCGTTCCTTGCTGTAACCATTAGACAAGTTCTTCTAAAGGTGATGTGCTGTGGTGGGATCAGTCCCGCACATGGTATACACCCAGGACGATGACAAAGTATTTGATCTGACGTGTATCAAGCTAAGTGGTTTTTGCTCTGTTGGGTTTAATTTCAAAATAAACAAAAAACTGTGAATGTGTTTTGAGTTTCCTCTGGTGCGTGGTGCTCCGTGACTCCTGAGCGGCTGGCCAGGCTGCAGTGCTGTCCTGCCTCTCACTTGGCCACTGATCTCCTGCAGAAGTGGAACGATCACAAACTGCTGGGTCTAAAGCTGCCACAGCTCAGCTTGCTTTTATGTTATCCCGGCCCTTATTTTCTCCTTATGTGCATTTTATGAGTCTGTGGAAGGAAAAGCTAACTCTGAGGTTAGAGGCCGTTGTGTAAATCAGAGACATGTGTTTTTTATGGGGACACTATAGTACATGCAAATAACAATAAAATTAGTGGCACAGGCATCACTCTGGGGCTTTGTGTCCAGATTTTTTGCTGTTACTGTGATATAAATCTGGAATACTTGGGAACTATTTAGTACCTTTGAATATTTGATCTTATACTGAACTTTAGGACAGAAGAACATTAAACATAAGAGAAACTGGATCCCTGCAACAGACAAAGTAAAAAGGGGTTGAAACAGTAGCTTAAAAGTAAAACATATATTCTTTATCTAATTTGGACAGGAATGCTGAATGAGCTTGAAAAAAAAGTGTTTACCTTCAATACTGGAGTTATTCTGCTGATTGGAGGGAGGGGAAGAAGGGGTGGAGAATGGATAAGAGGAGAGAAAGAGGTATTTTTTAAGGTAAGCTCTTGCTGCAGACTGACTTGGGCTCTTCAGGAGGAAGACGCTATGGGAGACAAGAACAGCTGTTGAGGGGACAATGCAGAGACAAAAAACACCAGAGTCCTACCACTGGTGACTGAAACAGAGGGTAGGAGACAAATCAATTTAAGAGAGGATTTGAATCAAGAAGGAAAAGTAAACAAACTAAAAAAACCCAGCACCAAGAAATGATGCAAGGGATGGAAGAATGGAAGAAAGTGAAGAAAGCGGTGCGATTGTTAAGACCATCTCCTTCAGGCAAGAGTGAACTTGTGCTGGAAAAATCAACCCTGAGCCTGGATCCTCAAGAAAGTGATGCTGGCTGAAGTTCACTGACAACATCTGATTATTCCTACCTGGAACTGCAGCTGAAAGGGTAACACAGAGATGAAAGAGTGTGTATTTTATGGCCAGTCTTCTGAACTGCCTGCAATATGTATTTGTAGGAGTTAATTGAAAAATAGCCAATCTGGAAGAGATTTTTTTTCTTTTAGACTCCTATGAAGTTTATTCCTGAAACCTGTTAGTCACAAGAAAAAGAAAGCGGGAGGGAGAGCGTGGCTAAGACAAGTCTGAGGAAGGAGAAATTATGACTAAGAAGAAAAAAAAGGAGGTGAATATTTTCAAGATGGAAAAGTTAACAGCTTTCAGTAAGAGAATTTTATTTTTCCCTTTTAAAATATTCTATTTGATTTCCAATTACAAAAAAAAAGAAGTTAATATAAGTCAGTGTGTGCATATGTGGGTTTGTATAGCGATGTTAACAACATGCTCTTAAAAATTCTGGATTATTTGTGGTTTCCGCTCGCTCCAGTCATGGGTCTGGAACCCTACAGGTCCTAGCCCCTGTCTTTAATCAGTGACTCAATTTCCAAACAAAAGGCAGATATATATAACTTCACAAGATTTATAGTATATGCATTTCATATTAACTTAATAGGCAGGCATGTTTTGCTTGGGTTTGCCTTGTAAATGCCATAGCTAACACAGTTTGTAGGCATATCAGCAACCAGATCCCACTGGGCTTAGTTATCAATTGTTCCCAATGCCAGCTTCAGAGATTAATACTATTTTTCATTACCCTTCTCTTATAAAGTAATTTACAAGGAATGTTCTCATATGCAGCAGTATTTTTGGAAGTCACCTTTCCAAGGCTTCTCACGATGTGCGTTAAGCACACTCCAGTTTATACCACACTTCATATATCTGCACTGATTGGGGAAGGAGATT
>WEIS01078611.1:0-15811 GCA_013389965.1 Todus mexicanus | reverse complement strand
CCTGGAATGTTTCCAGGGGCATCGACCNCCCATCCCACAGGTATGTCAGCTGCACTGCTCAGCTTGGTGTCATCTGCAAACTTCCTGATAGTTCATTCAATTCCACTGTCTATATCATTGATGAATATATTGAACAACACTGGTCCCAGTACAGACTCCTGAGGGATGCCACTTGTCACCAATCTCATCTGGACATCAAATCATTGACCTCTATCTTCTGGGTGTGACCATCCAACCAATTCCTTACCCACCAAAGAGTTGGCCCAGCAAATCCATCTCTCTCCAGTATGGAGAGAAGGATGTTGTGGGACACCATAAATAACATGGCTTAATATTCCCAGGCAAGCTTACATTAGACACGGGTGAAAGCTTCGCACAGCCTTCAAACAGGTCTCCTCTGAGGACATGGGAAAGAGGCTCTGGCACTGAGGAGCCCCCTGACAGACCTAACACACCTAGTTAGATGACAGGACACACAGGCAGTAGTTAAATCTGTGACACTGTGTGGCTAAAGGCAGCCAGTGGCAGCCATGGTATGGTCACATTTTAGAGAAAACATGATTTGGGAGGCGGCTAAAGGGTCCAAAGGAGGGCTAGGGAGGTGATCAAGGGTCTAGGGAACCTGCCCTACAAGTCAAGATTGAAGGAATTGTATCTCTCTTCACCCTTGGGGGACTTCAGTACAGTGTCCTCTGTACTTAAAGGGCATCCTTGAAGAGGATGACATCCCTCTCTTCACGAGGAGCCATGTGGAGAAGACAAGGGGTAATGGGCACAGATTGCACTGGGAGAGTTTTCTTCTCAATACAAGAAATATTTTTTTTACAGTGAGAGACATCATTTGCAGCAACAATCTCCCCAGGGCTGTGGTGGAGTCCACATTGCTGAGGATTTTCAGGAGGTGATGGGACAGGATGAACAATAATCTCATCCAGACTTTTCTTCCCATCAGAGGCTGGACCAGGTGATCCTTCAAGGTCCTTTCCAGCCTCGGCTGTTCTATGAGATCGTGCTTGATAAAACTATTAACATTTCTCATAACAGTAGTCCTGTAGTCTTAGGAGGCTGGTTGGGTTTGGGCTTTAACTAACTAACTATAATCAGACATTTTTCCTTCTAATATCTAATTTTATTCTTTTTAATACAGCCATTTGTTCTATTTGGAGGCCTCCTTGATCTTTCTCCTAGGCTAAAGAGCACTGACTGCTTAGTTATGATCATCATTGTGATCACAGACCCTATTTTCTAAAGTTTTTTGCTTTCTCAGACACTGATTGTCTCAGTTCTTGCCAAGTTTATAAATGTGAGAAGTCTCAACGAGTTCCTTCACACCTACAGCAGAACTACCCCGAGAGAGGTGGCATAGCTTCTGAGTTTCACTGGAAGGAAAGCTGTGGTAGGATGAGCACATCTGACACCAGGCTTCATTAGAAATGGTTCAGATCCTTTAGCATGAAGATAAAACTTCAAATCTTTAGAATTTGGGGATTGGGAGAGTGAGAGAAGATGTCAGTAAATAAAGCACTTTTGTATCGTTCAGACAGCTTTTAAAAGTTGTTTATTTAACATCCCAGAAATTATTGTCCTTAAATGGAAGAAATCCACGTTCTGAGAAATAAAGACAATAAGAGCATAAGAAAATTAGCCATTAGGATTTTCAGAGTGATTAAAACCAAGCTAACAGCCGCCTCCAGTATAAACATAAACTTGTGGATATTAAGAATTTTACAGCACAATGTAGGACCAAGCTCGTGGTCTGTAAAGGAGGATTTGCAATGAGGTCCCAGACTACCACCTCAGTAGTGCTTCCTTACTGTCAAATCACAGTGGCTTTCCTAAGTCTTCTAGAAATGTATGTATTTAGAAATAGTATCATAGTAATGATGGATATCATAAGAAGAAGGTGAAAATAATGTGGCCTGAGAGAGGAGCGTGCATCCTTAGATTATAAACTCCTCAGACTGGCAATGGTATTTTTGCCCTTTGTTGACCCTGGACCATAGCTGAGGTTCTTCTGTCTTTCCTTCAGAATAAATAATAAATAATGGTAACAAATACATTGGCTAGAGAGTTGGCTCTCTACTGGAGGAAGAAAAAGAGAGTGGGAGACTCTGAAATCCTTTTTACCCTAGATTCTGGTATAAAAAACAATCAGAAAGAGGTTTTCCTTCTGGTTAGGGATCCAAATTTCATTTGTGTTAATGCATCTGTCAGTGATTCCATCAGGAACTGCATGTATGTGACCGGTGCCTGTTTCACTGAGAGACCAACTCCACTTGTCCACGAGACACATTTTGGATTATTCATTTCTCTTAGCTTGTGTGAGGTTGGCTTCAACCCTTGGGTATGGCTTTCTGAACTTACCTAATAGTCAGCAACACTGAAAGAGTAAAATCCCTCCTTTTCCTGATGCCTTTTCAATTGTACAGTTATCCCCTATAGCCCAAGTAAACAGTTCTTAAGTGCTCTTTGATTTGGCAAATGACCAAAGGAGATCCTTTTGTTGGCTCATGCATTTCTTCTTGCCCCTCTGATAGTCTGTGGCTTAGTCTCCACAACCCAAGTTAATTTATTTTAATAATTTCTTTCTTCCATTCCCTGCTTTGCTACCACCAGGTGAACAAGCACTTGTAGAAGAAGTCTTGAGATTTGAAGCGAAAACCTTTTTCAGCAACGTGGGGCTGAAAGGATATTTTATACCCTTTGGCTTCAACATCCATTTGAATGCAGTCCAGCATATCAGAAATACTTGGCGCTGCCTTCCAGGGGCCAAACTTCACCACAGACTTTTTATCCATGTCCAAGCTGTTCAAGGCATCCTGACATCTGGCCGCGTCCTCCTCGGTTCTGACCACGCAGACAATGACGCTGGACCGGCGGGATGCAACCGCTTCCGCTCTTGCAATGCGAATCATCAGCTCGATGTTCTCATTGTAGCTGGGCACATGGGCCAGAAACTGCTTCCTCGCCACGAGCTCCCCGAAGATCTGTGGGGAGTCCTCAAGCTGCTTAATTAGCGGTTCAATGTCGTAGAACAGCGCCTCCTTGTACACATCCTGGATGCACTGGGTGGGCACTTGGTTGCTGCGCAGGTACTCCAGGATGTATTTGAAATAGGTGCCTGGTCTGTCGATGAAGAACCTGCCTTGGGAGTCAGTCCTGAGTTTGGGCTTGCCAGAGAACATCTCTGCCAGCTTAGAGCCAGGGTGTTTCTTTAAGGTGCTTAGTGTTGTCGTATACATCTCCCCGCCGACATTTAACTCCACGATTGATGACAACTGCAAGTATCAAGGAGACAGAAAGCTGCATTTGTTACCTGTCTGAGGCTGTCAACAAGCAAGTGTCAAGGAAAAGAAAAAAGAAAAAAAAGGCAACTGCAGCTGGAAATTAGAATGATGGTGTGAAGAGCAGTGTGAGCCGCCATCTCTTTAAGGACAGATGGGAACATCCATCCCATTTTTTGTTAAAAGCAGATACAGGATGCTTATAGAATCATAGACTCATAGAATGGTTTGTGTTGGAAGGGACCTTTCAAGGTCATCTCGTTCCACCCCTATCCACCCTCCCTGCCCGGCCTGCAGGGAGCAGGGACATCTTCAACTAGAGCAGGTTGCTCAGAGCCCCAAACAGCCTGACCTGGAATGTTTCCAGGATTGGGGCATCAATCACCTCTCTGGGCAACCTGGGCCAGGGTCTAACCACTCTCAGAGTAAAAATTTCTTCCTCCTATCTAATCTAAATCTCCCTCTTTTAATTTAAAATCATCACCCTTATCCTGTTGCAACAGGCCCTACTAAAAATCCCTCATAACCAGAGCAGCAGAGACGTGGACATTTCTAAATGGCTGAGTCCTCACCACATCTTTGATACATGGGAAAGTGGCATTTTGCCAGTGGGGAAGAGAGGCAAGAAGCATCCTGCCCAGGGAAGCTGTCAATGACTACAGGATTCAGAGTAGATCTCCTGAGTCTTATACAAACATTCTTCTTGCTGGCCCCTGTGCTTATAGCGAGAGCTGTCTGTGACCTCTCACCCTCCCAACATACAGAGGAACAAAGCTGTGCAGCTCCATTCCTCTCACCTGAGCTGGAGTTTTCTCTTCAAAGGAGGAACTAAAGCTCTTTGAAACTTTAGAAATGGGTGGGATTGGCTTCCACTCCTCTGGGGACTGAGTTATAAATACTGAAGTAAGACAAAAATCTGGCGTGTCAGAGGTAGAGAACAGAAGCTGTTTGGCAAAGAACTTACAAATTTATAATAGCTTTAGCTAGGAAGCAAAGGAAATTCAAACAGCTGACTTAAGAAGGAAAAACGCAAAGTTTGGATTTTTGTTTGGATTTATTTTATTTCACAGGGCATCAATACCGCTGCTGGCTGAAATACATTTGTGGAGGTCTCAATGTCTAGCAAGCTGGGACCTGGTGTCCAGTCTGACCTTACTGTCATGAGAATGCTGAAGAGTTTTAACAGCCTTCCTTTGCACTTCGTCATTTTTTTATCGTAACCAGTAGAGAACCAAAGGAAAAGAAAGGAGGCAGTTATTTTCCCTCCTGCTGTCACCATTCTAACACAAGTCACATGCCTGGCCAGGACCACACCTGCCATTGGGAAGGTGTGAGTCAATAAACAACCTTTTTTCCAGGAGCTCACCCCCTCTTTCTTGGATCCGATCACGCAAGGATTTGCTTCAGTGCTGCTAGTCACATGCCTCAAGTGAAGCGTGTACTTAAGTGCTTAACTGGCTCCCACAGGTACAGGCTCAAGGGATGACGTGAGCTGATCTCACAGCTCACACCAAGGGGAGGGAGAGCTCCTGTTACCCTCGCCCCTTTCCATCCTTGTACCTACCTACGTGTTTCTGTTGCTCGCCTTGAGCCAGCTCTACTTCTCCTTCATCTTACTGAGCTAAATTGGCTCACAGAGGATTTAACAAGCAAATGGAAGGGACTAGGTACAGGCAACCCAGAGCAGGGGGAGATCTTCCCTTTGAACAGCAGAAAAATACCAAATTTAGCAGAAATTTACTCACAGGCTAGGGAAGCCAGGGAAACAGCAGAAGATTCAGGCTAAAGACCTAGCTCGCATACTGCTTTGCCCTAGTGTAGGTGACTTCATCTCAAGTGCAATTATTTACACTAGGGCCATGGAGAGATAAAAATTACTCTGTCTGAGACGCATCTGGTGATTTCCACCCACTGAAGAAGATGGCCCAAAGCTGTTTCTGTAGTAAAGCATCTCAGTCAGGAAATTTGCCATTAATGCAAGTGATAACAACCACTTTCCCTGGCAGTTGGATCCTTTTGCAGGAGCGTCTCGTGCTTTTGAGCCTTTGCTCCTTTTTCATATGGCAGGTCAGATGTCTCATGCTGTTTGTTATCAGTACAAATGGGTAACATGTTCGTCACTAGTACAGTAGCCCAGCTAACGTCATGTTCTCAGATCTTGATTAATGCTTTTGGCCTGGATTCCCAGCAGACTGGGAGTACCAGCACCAGCTAATTCCTTGCTCTGTTATTAGCCAGTGAGGTGACGCTTAGGACGGTCATTCCACCTATCTTTGCCCCAGTTTATTCATCTGCAAAACAGTTACCCCCTTGGGCAAGCATTTTGCAACCTGTGCCTGAAAAGTGTAACACAAGAAGATTAGATTTTTTTAAAGACAGAGAGGTTTGGGGGGGAGGTTGCGCAGCTACGACAGAGAAGACAAACCGGTTAGCAATAGACTGAGGGCAGAGGAGAGGAAAAGGAAAACATCATCTGATCTTGTCACTGATTTCTGCCTAGTAACGTGCTGCTTGTCTGAGATTGTTGTTAATTTTCCTTAAAGCTAGAAAAACTACTGCTCCCACCTGATGATTCTGCACGTCTACAACACAGGGCAGCTTTTGCATCATGAAAGACTCTAAGAACAGTTGAAAACCTCCACAACTCATATCAGGCGTGATTTTTTAGGGATCTGAGCAATGAAACTCCATATTCGATTAATTCAACCTCTTGTCAAAGGAGAAACAGAACCATTCTGGTCATGTGCTGTTGCCAGATCTTGTATGCCTGCCAGAGACGTGCCCTCCTGTAAGCAAACTGGTGCAAACAGGGAGTCAGACACAGCTTTTTTACTTAGCGTCTTCTGCTTGGTCACATATCTGACAAGCCCTGGTGACTTCAGAATAACAGATGGGAGGAAAAAAGCCTCTAATGTAGCCCAAAGGGGATGCTTTGATCCCACAGGAGGAAACTGTAGCCTCAAGCCAGTATTTTACTCACCGTATGCAGGGTGCCAGTAACCTGCTTCCCAAGGGGCTTGTGCTCCGATGAAATGCTCATCTCGTATGGGAGCTGACGGCTCGGTGGTGTGCGAAAACCTGCTGCTTGGTGCTCGGGTCCTGCCCCACACACAGGATGGCTCCTCGCCGCGCTCCAGTCCTCTTTCACTTGGCTTTTCTTCGTCGTGTCAGGTTTTTCCCAAACTGCCAGCCCAGCTGCTGTCCTGGAGGCTCTGGTTTGCTCCAGGCACAGCCCTGGTACAGGTTGCAGGTGTAGGGAGAGGGGAGGGAACAACCTGAAAGCGGAAGTATTTACTCATTAGTTTTCTGGCAACCGGCGAGGTGTAGGGTGGACTCAGGCTGGCTGCCAGCGCACACGTCCTGTAACGCTATCTGTGCAGTGACTAAGAGCCAAATAATCCTTTCCAAAGGAGGCCCAGTGCCCAGAGCACCTTCGAGGAGCCCCGCAGCATGTGCCTGTGTGACCACCTCTGCCGTGTAAACTGGTTGTATTGAGACCAGCAAACATCTTCACAGCTTTTTGCCCTCTGTGTGCTCATTGATGACAGATCAGGGTGTCTACAGTCTGTCCAAGGTGGTGACATTTTCTTCCTTGCTGACACAATCTGTGGACACTGAGTAATTTCTGCAAGGTAAATAAAGCCAAACCTGAATTTCTATTTGAGCCCGAACTATTCTTTTCAGTTGGTCATAAATAACTGATTAGTGTCTTTGTATGACTTTGTTTTCTAATATCTTGCATCCACCAAATATCAAAAGCGGAGAGCACCACAGATTTAGGGGTAGTGGGACTGTTTGTTGCAGCACTGAAACACAGAAGTGTCTGTGTTCATTTTCTAAGTGCAGAGGATCAAATCAGAGTGAGCCTAACTAACCTCTCCAGATCCAGACCACAGGCCAGCAGAGTCTCGTTCGTTTTATTCTAGGAATTTCTGAGTGCACTGTTGCTTCTAAATTTGTCTTCAGGCCACTCATCGCTTCTGTGTCTTTGTTCCATTACAATGACAATGTTGCCATGGACATGATTGTCCAGAGGTGGAAGCCCATGTCTGTAATGAGGGACAATACCTTTTATTAGATCAGCTGATATAGATGGATAAAAACATCCATGCATTAGGGCACAGGAGGCTTTCTCAGTCTGTCAGGTTGGTCTAATAAAAGGTGTTTTCTTCTCTACCAACCTCACCTCACTCTCTTTCATTTCAAGCTGCTTCCTGATACCATTTTTTTCTGAAAATCTCAGACAAATACAGTGCTTCCGAAAAGTTCTTCCCAGGGGACATTTTAATGATGAGAAATAACAGTGTGATATGGAAGGAAACCATTTGCTCAAAATCTGCATTGTGTTCACGGACACCAGCTTTGCTGGTTTTGCATCTCCAGGGATTTTGCTGGATCTGTATCCTCCCAGAAGATAATAATGTGACCAGAAGCTTGAGGCATGGAGCAAAAAGTGCTATAATTTGCACTGATTCACTCACCTTGAGAATAAAGCCTGTCCTCACCCAAGGCTCCATTAAAGCTGCACTCAGATTCTTCTGAATGCTTTGTGCATTTGGGTGAACCTTTCATTGAACCCAATTTACGTTTTGCTTCTGCTGCTCTGAAGCGTCCTGAGGGATCCTCAATAATAACCTATGTCTGAGTTGTTTCTGCTGCTTCTGGTAGAAGGGCTTGAATTTTCCCTTTGTCAGACCACCAGACCAGAAGAATTATTAGTGCTGGATGCACATGTGAGGTCTTCTTCGGAGCCCAGGTTTCGTGACTTGTAATTATGTCTTAATATATCAGAAAATGAGGAGAGCTGGAAGATCTGCATATTCTGTGCCTTTGATTCCTGCAAAACCCCTTCTTTGGGCTGGATCTCTTAGGTACCTTAGAAAATACCCTGGATGTAACTGGCTTAGGTGGAATTCACCTCCAGCATGTCTTCAGTGCTAGAGGTGACAACCACTCCTTCTACAGATGCAGAACTGGATAGACAGGTGGACCGTCAGCTTTCTACTGACCCAAGCTTTTCGCTAGGGAAGGGTGAAGAGCAGTAGAAGAGGTTGCTTGGTTCAATAGTTTCTCTATAAGGTTTCCCCAAACCAGAATCAAGCGTGGCAGATGGTGTTTGAGGCCAAACCTTCAATGCCACAGCACAGATCCTTACTGCATCAGCAAAAGGAAGAGCTTTTAGCTGACATCTACAATGTTTTTCTACTGCTAGACCAACCACAGCTGGTACTTCAGTCTGGTGAACACATTGCTCTGGTTCCCCCACTTTTTTACTGCTTTCTTCTATCTTGGCCATTTTTGCTGGCACATTATGATACAAAGGATCAGCCTGGAAGTCTGTGGAGTGTTTTGGCTGGAAGTCACCGTGTATGTGAAAAGTCTGATTGTTATTATTTGTGCTTCTTCTGGGACTTTTTAGTCTCACCAGCTGCATGACTTGCCTTTAAGATGGCATTTTTCAGTTCTGCTATACAAATTACTCCCAGTTGGAGTTTTGTCCCCTTTTGAATAAGGATTTGATTTGAACTGCCAAATTCATCAGAAGAGGCCTTAGGAAGGACTTCTCACAGCCCAAGCCATTGGCATCTCGCTGCCTGCCCATGCCCTTTTTTTTTCAGGTAGTCACATCAGAGGTGACAACCTGGATTACTAGGACCACACGTCTCAACTGTTTGGTGTCACAGCTTTGCTGGGCCAGCATTTGATTCTGCATCAGAGCCCTCTGTGCCTGCACTAAGGGGAAACAGTCGATCTTACAGTTTGTCAGTCCTCCTTTTGCCCCACAGTCAAAGTCATGCTGAGGAAACCAGTGGGTGGGAGAGCAACCCATGGAAAGCAAAAGCGGGATCAGGGTTTTGGAGAGGACCAGAGGAGGCAGCTCTGAGTAGTCTGTGCTGGCAACAGCTAGCTGAGGCTGGTTTGAATTGCATTCTTTCCTTGAGAAGGAGTTAAGAAGCCAAGACTATGAAATTTCCATAGCCTTGGATGACCAGAGTCCTGGGATTCCCACAGCCAGCAACTCCATTCTAGTGGTTGTTCTACCCCACCTGAAGAGGTCTTGGCCACCACTGTGCTGTTTCAGAGAGATCAGATGGGTTTGTCCCTTTGGGGAATGGGATTTGATTTGTATTAAGCTGGAGTTTCCACTCAGGGTCTCTGTTGAGCTTTATATTTGTTACCAGTTGTCCTGGATCCCTGAAATCCTTCATCCTTTGGCCTTCTAAAGCTGTGTCTGATGCACTAATGATCAGTTGGGGATCCACCTGTTTGCTGTCAAGAAGAGAAAGAGAGCTCTGAGGATGTCTGCAGAGGAGATCAAGCAGGATCAGCAAGATGCTGTCCTCGAAGGGGAAGCTGCTGAGACCTATTGGAGAAGCTGGCTGCCCAAATAGGTTAAGGAGCCATGAGGAAGACAAGGAGAAAGAACCAGTTAGATGTTCTTCATTCCTCTCCTGGTTCTTCATGCACAGTGATGCTTCAAGGCCCCTACCTATTCTGCTTGGAGTGGCTGCTGGTCCTGACATTTCTTTTGTAGACACTTCAGAAGCAAATTTTCCTCTGCCCACATGGTTTTTGTTTAATGAAGAGGAATATTTCCAAGACTGTAAGCTCTTTCAGGCAGGGAACATCCTTTCCAGATGTGAGGAAGCAGCTGGGACCAGCTCCTGTTTGCCTTTCTCCTCTTGCTCCCTCTTCTCCAGTGTCTAAGTTCCTCAAGGGAATAAAGCCCTTCTGCTCTGGACCGTTTGCCTGGGACATGGAGGTGACAATCCATAGCTGGTTTCCATCCTTCATGGTGTGTCACAGCCACTCAGTGTTATCACTACTGGGAGTGATGACAAATTGATGGGAAGGGCACCTAAAGAAGCTGATTCTCAGAACCCATCTGCTCTATGGCATCTCGGTGGAGGAGATTCCTGTGGAAAGCTAGGGTATGAGGCAGGCTATTTTAAACAGTGGTGGATGGTGAAGAGGCAACAAACTTGGCACAGCTCTTCTGAGCTCCCATGTGGACAATATTTGCTCCAGCTGGTACTTGGCAGGTCATCCCAATCTCTGCCCTGGAGTTTGCCGGGGCATGCACCGAGACAAGCCAGCTCTCTTGCAAAATTCACAGGAAAGACAGATTATTTTTTGTCTGTTGAAACATTTATGCTGACTCCTGCAAATTGCCAGACTGCTCTGGTGACCTGTGGCCAGCCTGCACAGTTTGTGAAGCATCTCTTTGTCACCAATCTTGATCACTTGGGGTCCAAGAGCTCACTGTCCTCACATCAGCTCTCATTAAAATCACTCCATCTACACCCTGTGTGGCCAGATCCTGAGGAGTTGTTCCTACTGGAGGTGGCAGTGACCAGCTAGGAGGAGTCCCACATGCGGGCAAACGTCTAGCATGGTGGGGCGAAGCGTGATACGGCTGAAAAGCGAAACCATCAGCAGTTTGCTTTAACTCTGCTCAGGAATTGCATAGGTGCAGCTGGGCTGGTGGCTTTGCAGTCCAGGAGCCACTCCTAAATCAAACAGCTATGTGCTGTGCAAATACTATCGACACTTCTACCTGCTGCCTTCCAGACGTTTATCAGCTCCACTCACCTTTGTGGAATGTGTGACTTGTGGCTTCTATCAAGACCTGAGCTGGCTTTGGACAGGCCCCAAGACGCCTCACAAGCTAAGGGGACCATCCACCTTCTGACCAAGCAAGTGTATGCGCCATTCCCGATGGATGAATGAGGGAAGACATCTTCAGGACACTCATTGCCACTGGTTAAAACAACCCAACAAGCCCATCAGTGTCCACATTCCCAAGAAACCAAATTATTGTCCTTATCCTCATGCCCATTGACTTCTTTCTTGTGTTTATATCACAGTCAGCTTTGCTTGTAGGCTTCCCTGGAGCAAGATGCCAAACTAGATACAACAGTGCTCTCTTCTTGCCCATCTTTCTCTATATTCTTTCCCTTCCTGAGCTCTCTCCCAACTATTGACGTGCCATGCGGAGGGTGTGGTGCAGAGCTGAGTGTATGGTTGTCACTATTCCCAGGTCCTCGTCACACAGCAGTCCTACTGAAAGTTTTGGTGTGGGTTCAGTTAGCTGGTCACTCCCTCTTGAGGGACGCCGCCATAATATATCTTTTATTTTGCCCAGCACCATCAGCTGATGGTTCTGGGGTGTTTTTGAGACTGCGCAGAGATTTCAGAGTGACTGATTTTGAGATAGCATCTACCATTCCTCAGGATGGCAGAGCAGGGGCTGTAGTGGGGAGATCCTTTGAAGCCACGGTGCACTTCGTTGTCAAATTGTGAAATAAGTTGTGTCTTTTATTTTCTATGCTATTAGAGTTTCACTAAGATAAAAGCAAGGGAAGGAGTTCCTGCTTTTCTGCTTCTTTACAGTGCTGTGGAGCTTTGAAATGCTGCTGAGAGATCAGGGCCCCACTGTGGGGGTTAACATGAACATGAACCCATGACCAAGGGATGGAGCTGCCTCCAGGTCATGGGAAGAAACAGGGGAAGCATCTACAGATAATTTACTCAATTTAGACTGAGACTTTTCGAGTTGGTGAGTCTCTGATTTCAGTCCAAAGGATGCTGTTTCACTCTTGTGATATGGCAGATTTGGAGAGCGTGTGCAGCAACACATGCAACACAATGAGAGCCTGCAACCCAGGGCATGATCACAATCCTCCTCTCACCACAGATGCTCAGGGATCTCTAGTTTCTTTAATCAAAACTGGAAAGCTGATGAAGGGCCAGTGTTTGCTCAGCCAAGGCAGCGCTGTTTCAACAACTGAATTTGTTTTAAAGTGGCCTGAAGAGGCAAGAGGACACCTCCCTCTAGTGCCCAGCTCAGTAGGACTTCCCCAGATGGTATGTCTGGGAGGGAAGGAATCACCTGGAGGTGGGACCCAGCCTATGCTGAGGGCTCCAACCCCCCTGTGAAGGGCTTCTAGCCCCTGCCCATCCTCCCTGCTCTTCCCGCAGCTCACAGGGATTGAAGGTAAGAGAAGCCCTCCCTTCCTACAGACCCTAGATGAGCATCCCCACCTTCTTGTCTCCCACCATCTCTGCAGGGTGCCATGATCAAGTGGGGAGGAGGCAGAATTGCCCCCTGGCTGTTGCTGGGGCTGATGGGGATTGTGGTGGGTTGTCTCCAGGGCTGTGCGTGGTAGAGATGGGGACTGGATGAGTAAGGTTCAAGGAAAGGGATGTGCAAGTACTGATTGGGTTGGGGAGCTGAGAAATTGGAGGGTCCAGGAGAGGAGAGGATGTTGAGGAAAGGAAGAAAGGATGATGGGGAGCAGGTTAGGATCCCAGCACCCAGCACAGGATGATGGCAGGATTATACCAAGGCTTTGCAAGGTGTGAGAGACGGAGGGCTGGGTAAACATCCATCCCAAAGCAAATCCAATTCCTACTCCCTCCCACAGAAACCCAGCTCACCTCCTTATGCTGGAGCATGGCCTCAGTGGCCAAGGTCCCCTCATCCTCATGGGCTGGGGGACAGTAGCTATACAGAAGCAACAGCTGGTAGGAAACACAGGACACATTTACACAAGGCTTTGTGTTTAATTTACAGTATCAAAGAGACTGGGGGGGGTGGGTGGGTAGGGGGGTGTTAGACACACAAGAAAAAAAGCATCGCTTCAAAGTTACAGATGCCTTCTACAAAGCAATGACATGAAACACTCATTTCTGCCCCGCAGAAATTCCCCTGGGATAGGGGTAGAATGAAGCAGCAAGGTTGCTGGCAGGATCAGCCACAGGACAAGTTAGATGGTACAGGCAGTGCCCGACAGGCAGATGGCCAAGCTCTGTGCTGCTCACGAAGGTTGTTCCTCAGTGGGACTTGGCGCAGGAGAAAAAGTGCCGCTGGACTGTGGACAACAGATCACCCTGTGGGGACAACCAACATTGTTCAGCTCATTCCTGGCTGTGTTTCCCCCAAAACAAGGTTTAACATTGCAAAGTCCCTGGTTAATGCTACCTGGTGATGCGGTCATGTTTTTGCAATCTCCATCCCACTACAAAGAACTTCGCCATAAGCCCTGTCTCTGGCGGGAAAAAGGGTTATCTCCCCAAGGGTTACCAGGGATGAACGCACCACTAGCATGAAGAATGGGTTTCCATTCCCCAGTTTAGTGGAGAATTGAAGTATCTGAGCTGTTTGCAGGTGGGGTGTCTAATTTAAACATCTAGAGACATGAAAAAGTGCCAAACTGCTCCCTACAAATGACTCTGTTGCATTTTACATTAGAGAAGAATGAGAAAGAGCTGGAGCACCGGTGTCTGGCAGCTCCTGGAGTCCAGGGCTCAAGGTCCTCCAATGACCTCAGCCCTATTGTCCATTTTGTGTCTACCCAATAGCAGCCAGATATTGCCTACACTGCAAGCTGGGGAGCTTTGGGGAAAATGCAGAGCTCACAAAGTGAACTTTGTTCAGCAGCATAGCTTACACCAGTACTCCTGGGATTCGAGGGTGATGCAAACATTGAAAAACCACCCAGCTGATAGGGCAAGAGGACAAAGTATGTTACCCTTCATCCAGCTCTTCCTTGTCACTGCATCTCCCCAAGCTCTTACCTCAGAGGCTGGGGGTACAGGCTCAAGAACTGGACTGATGTTCACTGAGGTTGATCTCCTCCAGGATCTGGCTGTACCTCCGGGTGAGGGCTTTGGTGTTTTTGGTGAGGTCTGTCAGAACCTGCTGCAAGCCATTGACATGATGGGAGAGACGCTCTTCCAGATTGTTGTCTGTACTCTCGTCTAGAGCTGTATCAGTGTCGGTGCCAGTTGGGCTCTGGTCATTGACACAAGCCAGGCCTTTCTCCACCACGGGCTTGATGGCCTTGAGGAGCTGGTAACGCTCATAGAGGTCCGTGTGGTTGCCTGTGTCTGGGGCTGCCCCCTCCTTCTGGGGGAAGACTCCTCGCAGCAGGCTGGGGAACATCACCTCCTGCTCCATCTTCTGGGTGGCTGAGAAATACTCCTCCATGGCCTCACTCGCACAACTCTGTCACTGCTGCTCTGGAGTCTTCTTGGGATGCCGCCTGCTCCCTGTCCCCAGCGAGGGCTTTTTATATGGTGCTGGGACACATCCCTCCTCTGCTCTCCTCTGCTGCCAGCCCCAGGCCAGGCTGGGCAGCTGTGGGGCTGGGCTTGGCTCCATCCCAGCTGGGACCTGGCCATGCCATGTCCCTGCCCCTGTGCAATCTGTCCTGGCCCAGCCCCCCTGTGGCCTTCACCCGAGCTGGCCCGGGGTCCCACTGCATCCCCCGTGCTGCGAGCAGGCTAGCGAGAAGGAGAGGTGCCTGGGGCCCATCCAGTCCCATCCCATTACCACCATCTCTATCCCCCCCAGAAACCTGGAAAAGTGAGTCCAGGGCCTGCCCCTCAGTGTAGGCAAAGAGTGGGCAGCTCTGTGGGAAAGCCGCTTTGATTTGGGCAGTTTTGAGAAGGGAGGAAGGAACCCAAATGATGCACTTTTCCGGAGAGAGTTCCTCATGAGCCTTGCCCCAGCCACCCACCTTCTTCAGGGCTGAACTAGGGATCTCATGCAGCCCCAAATGGTTATGTTAAGGAGGAAGATGAGTATCAGCTCGATTAATTAGCAGGGAATTACAAAAGGGACTTTTAAAGCAAGAAAGTGTCATCCTGAAAGGAAGCATGAAAGCTCTCGGCATGAGAAAGAGACCTTGAAGGGGCAATGGCAGGAGACAAAGACCATTGAACACAGCTGAATGTAACCTGGCCAGCATCTCCCAACCTTCACCTGGGCTTCTTGGTTGCATGCTGTGAGCAGTCTGCAGTCAGCCCCTGGGCTGACAGCATGGGGGTAGGAGTGGGGTACCAGGCAAGAATAGAAGAAGAGCCAGCTTTGGAGAGCCTGGAAGCCAACTCTGGAGATGTTCTAGTCCAAACCCTGCTCAAGCAAGGTCATCAATGGTACGCTCTCTAGCTGAGTTTTGCTTATTTCCGAGGATGGAGACTTCACCACCTTTCTGGACAGCCTGGGCCAACGTTTGACACCTCAGTTTTAAGAAAAAGCGAAGTTCTTCTTATGTTGAGATGAGATTACTCGTACTTCAGTTTGTGCCCATCAGATCTTGCCCTGTGTCTTGGGCACCACTGGAAAGAGCCTGACTCCACCTTCTGCATACCCACCATTAGGTCTCTTGACACATAGATAAGATCTTCCTGAGACTTTTCTCTCCAAGCTGAACAGTCCTAGCTGAAACAGCTTCCACTCATATGGAAGATGCTCCATCTCCTTCATTATCTCCATGGACCTTCACTGGACACTCTCCAGAATGCACGTCTCTCTTGTACTGGAGAACCCAGAACCAGATCCAGTGCCTGGATGTGTCCCACCAGGGCTGAGCAGAGGAGGATTCCCTACTTCCACCTCCTCAAAGGAGGCTGCTGGCAAACTTTGCCCCGAGAACACCTCACAGGCTCGCAGACAGCCTCGCCAACCAGGGAACCAGAGCAGGGAGGGAGGTGAGGGGGTGTGAATTTGTGGGGTTCAG
>WEIS01078607.1:0-10215 GCA_013389965.1 Todus mexicanus | reverse complement strand
GGTGTAACTGGGAAAAATATGTGTCTCACTCACACACTAATTTTATCTTATTCCTGATTTGTACTTGAGAGCGTAAAGACATATTTAGGTCCATAAACTACTGTTTTTCTAATCATAACAGTCCTCAAATCCTATATAGAATAAGTACAGAACACCTCAGCTCAGCTGAGAACCCTACAAATGAATGAACTGATCAGAGAAAGTGCTCCTTGACATTCAACCTAATTTCAGAAATCAAACTCCTGCCAAGACTTCTGACATCCTCCTTTTTAAACTTGTACTCATTTCATCATTTCCAGGAGTAAATTCATGTAAAAGCAGGAATACCAAACACAGCAGAACACCTGGGCATGGCAACATTGCCTGGGATCTGGGACCTGGAAACATTTCTTAAGAAAGATAATTTTTATGAGCTTCCTACCCAGCTGCAGAAGTGACATTTTATGTATCTAAGTTTCTAGGTGCTCCTCTGAACCAAAGCCAAGGGTCTCTAGTATACGCAGTGCCCCCCGAGATCTTCATCCTGTAGGAAACTGTTTACCAGGACTGCATCTTCCCAGCTTCAGAAAATGGTTTGCCTTATTTACACAGTTTTTGCCATGCTGCTCTGCAACTATAGCCACAAGCTTGATGTTCCTGTGGAGGCGTCGCAGGCAGCTTGACAATGGGTTTCCACACTAATTCTTTTATGCACAGGTATGGCAATGTATATACACTGTGCTTCCACATGAGGTTTAGTACATGGGACGCTTTGCATGCTTCAGGGGCAGCTTTTGATCATATCAGGGACTGTGTTCAGGTTCTCAGTATGTGTTTCATACTCATGGGTTACATGAAACTTGGATTTTTTTCCTTCCCTGATGACTGCAGATGTAGCCCTCTGGAGTAATCTGTAGCACTGTCCAGAAGTGTCCATACTGAGATCCATCCTTACAGACTTAAGTGTCTGTCATCAAATTTCACAGTCAGGGACACTTCATGTACAAGGATCCTTGTTTCAGACAGATTTGCTGGCAAACTTTTTTCAGAAGAGGGAAGCACCACTAACTCAATGTCTGCAGCCAGGCCCAACCCCCTGAAATATGCTGATCTTAACATATCTTCCTGTACTCCAAGGTTGGTGGCCTCGTTGTCCAGGGTCATTCCCTGTAAGCATGTTGCCAAGATAATCCTATTACTTTTTCGCCAAGATAATCCTATTACTTTAGCACATCAGCAAGTTTCTTACATTAGCTGCCCTTAATCATAGTCAAAGGCTTTCTGTGCAATTGAAACAAGCTGCTTGAGGTCAGAAAGGGACTTTTGTTCCTTCTTTCTTAGGGGACTCTAGATCTGATCGTGCCCAGATAGAGAAGGCACCTTACTGAAATATTCCACTTCTGTAGTTTTGCTTAGATTGTTCATTACACACAAATGAGAGTGTGGTAATGTCTCAGGATGCATCTGTAGCAGTTCATATTTCCAGTGCTTACCACAGGCTGCATTCACAGCTGGGGATGTTCGAGGCAATACCAACTGTTTCACCAGCTCATCAGCTAACATTCGGCTTAACTTTCTCCCACTGTGTACTAGGGTGGGGTCATGCAGCCTAAGGGAAGACAGGAACCCTTCCTTGTTGAAAAGTAAGCCAGGTTTATGCCTCATATCACTTCTTGTAAGTGTTAAGTAATGCTTAGAGAACACACTGGCATTTATAAGAATAATTTCTCCCATGATTCCCTTCAGCTGCTTTCTATAGATACTTCTAGTGAGACAAGTTCCAGCTGCTCCTTTAATTTGGCTCTCCACACAATTTACCTTTGCCCTGGAAGTCTAGAAACATTATGTATATTAAATGTTACTTTCAATATTACTCATTATACCTACTATTTTTTTTCAGGGGTGGTTTGGACTCTGTGTATAGGACCAAAGTCAACTTGCAAAAGTTTGGCTTATTGTAGGTGCCTGTAGCAAATTCTTAGAGTCTGTACCAGACACCTGCTCTCATGATTTGCCTCTTGCTGCACTCAAGGTCATATCCACCTTAGCAAATCTGTTATACTGTTGAGGTGCTTCTGCTGACCAGCAACTCTGGTCATAGCTTTAAACAGGTCCACAGCTGAATGATGGTCATAATTTTATTTCAAGTTAACATCAAGAACAGTTTCCTTTTGCCTCACCCCTAAATCCGAACTATTTTACTAAAATTTTGTTGTTAGTATCTCAGGAGTTCTTTTGGAATCTATCAATAAAATCTACTACGGATAAAGAAAGTAAACTTAGTGTGTAGGAACCACAAGAATGATGAAATTCGGACCTTCCCAAGAGACCACAGTCAGTAATATAAGCTTCTCTTTCTTCATAGACAGCTAATACTGAAGTGGGTTTGGGGCACAACAACCAAAAGCTCTGCTACCTTCTTGTCAATCTGTAAAATTAACTCTTTAAGATACCTGAAGTCACACTGCCAGAATATGTTAGCTAAGGCCAGTTGCATGCTGAGTGAGCATCCTGGGTGATCGCTTCTCCCTCACAAGCACATTTTCCTAATAACTCTTAGTTCCTTGTTCTACTAAAGACGTGCTATATTTATAAGTTACAATTCAGGAGTCCTTATTAGCCACTCAACAAGTCTAGTCCTTCATGGGCAGTGAACAACCACCGGGTACTCCTGTGTGTCAGGCAGTCTGTGTGCTGCTGGGCTCGGCAAGACAGCAGGAGATCATTTCGCCTGTTAAGAAGCTAAACTTAGACTTCTATACTTTCACAGCTAGGCTCCTCGCCTGTGAGGTAATTCAGGATCTTCATATTCCTGTGAAGTATGTGCAGCATAAACATACCCGCTGACTCCAGGCTCATTTCCATGATTTGTACATTTCTTTTAGGGAAAAAAATAAAAATAAAAAAAGAGTGCTTTTGATATCTCGAGGTTGCTACAAGTAGCTTATAGTAATCAAGGGATTATCTGGAGGCTGCAGCAACCTGAAGCAGAACAAAAGCCCTGCCATTGCCTCTCCAGGAGAAACAACATCATGATAATGCAATGCTAAGCTAAAGATAGGGCACCATCTATGGGAGAAGGCTCCACCTGCACTTCTCAATTCAGTGTGCTGCATGTGGGGACATCTTCCATAAAGTCAACGGCAGAAGCAGGAGCACTTCTCTCTGCTGCCCAACAGGAGAAAAAGATGTAGTCAACTAGATACATAAAAATTCCTGTAAAAACCTAAGTTTGGAGGAACTGCCTTCCTGTCATAACAATATTTCTGTGATTTTTTTACCTTTGTTTTTCTGTTGAGCTTTTATATGCTGTTGCTTACGCAACTTCTTGACAAAGTTTCCTTTGGCATAGTCCACTTATTTGGAGGAACCAGCCACACAGGTTTTCACTGCTAACAAGATCAACTGGAATTCTTTTATTGGAAATATTTTGGAAAAATATTCATTAAGTGAAAAAAAATGTACACAGTAAATGCCATTTAGATGATTTCAGTCTTTTATGAAAATCAGGAACGTGTAAATATGTTTTTTTAAAAAGACATTGTACTTAGTCTACAACATTGTCCAAGCATGAGTAGGGAGAAAATTAGTATTGGTTCTTTCAGATGGTTGCTGTGGTAACCCCTCCCATGGTTTGGGTGCCATCCTTCCTAGCTCGCGACCGCTGTACGTGTGCTCCGAACCCACATATCAAAAGACGGCAGGAAAGTAAAACTTTGGAACACCAGCCCTCAAAGCAACAAGACAAAGGCCAGAACTAAACCAGGGCATGATTTGGAGGCTAATCCATTAAAATAAAAACATGGTGGTGCTAGAAACAATACTAGTTTCCTAATCATTTCTGCTTAAAACTGTTTTCTAAGGTACTGGGTGTGAATGCCCAGGTGCTGCCAGTGGCCTCTGCAAGGAGAGGCCAGCAGCTGCCCCATGCAGGTCACAGCCAGTTCCAGATGCTTCCAGCTGGTTCCAGTCAGCTCCAACTGAGCCACTGCAGGGTCCAGCTGACCCTATTAGCCAAGATGGTGGCACCTCTGGGAAAACATCATTAATAAAGGTCAGAAATACCTGATAGGCAGAGGTGGGGTACAAAGAAGAAAGTGAGAATGAGGAGGTGCTTGTGCTCCAGGTACCCATGGGAGAAGTAAAGTGAAGTGTGGAGCAGGTACTTTCTTGCAGCCTGTGAAGGACTGTGGTTGAGGAGATGTCCCCCTTGCAGCCTGTGGAGGCTTCCTGAAGGCAACTGAAGCCTGTGGAGAGCCCATAATGGAGCAGGTTTATCTTGGAGGAGCTGGATCCTGTGAGAGGGACCCCACACTGGAGCAAGAGATGAGAAGGAAGGTGCAGGGGAGACTGTTCCAGGCTGACTGCAACCCCTTACTCCTCACCACCCTGTGTTGCTCAAGAGGAGGAGGTAAAAGGNTCAACAAGTCTAGTCCTTCATGGGCAGTGAACAACCACCGGGTACTCCTGTGTGTCAGGCAGTCTGTGTGCTGCTGGGCTCGGCAAGACAGCAGGAGATCATTTCGCCTGTTAAGAAGCTAAACTTAGACTTCTATACTTTCACAGCTAGGCTCCTCGCCTGTGAGGTAATTCAGGATCTTCATATTCCTGTGAAGTATGTGCAGCATAAACATACCCGCTGACTCCAGGCTCATTTCCATGATTTGTACATTTCTTTTAGGGAAAAAAATAAAAATAAAAAAAGAGTGCTTTTGATATCTCGAGGTTGCTACAAGTAGCTTATAGTAATCAAGGGATTATCTGGAGGCTGCAGCAACCTGAAGCAGAACAAAAGCCCTGCCATTGCCTCTCCAGGAGAAACAACATCATGATAATGCAATGCTAAGCTAAAGATAGGGCACCATCTATGGGAGAAGGCTCCACCTGCACTTCTCAATTCAGTGTGCTGCATGTGGGGACATCTTCCATAAAGTCAACGGCAGAAGCAGGAGCACTTCTCTCTGCTGCCCAACAGGAGAAAAAGATGTAGTCAACTAGATACATAAAAATTCCTGTAAAAACCTAAGTTTGGAGGAACTGCCTTCCTGTCATAACAATATTTCTGTGATTTTTTTACCTTTGTTTTTCTGTTGAGCTTTTATATGCTGTTGCTTACGCAACTTCTTGACAAAGTTTCCTTTGGCATAGTCCACTTATTTGGAGGAACCAGCCACACAGGTTTTCACTGCTAACAAGATCAACTGGAATTCTTTTATTGGAAATATTTTGGAAAAATATTCATTAAGTGAAAAAAAATGTACACAGTAAATGCCATTTAGATGATTTCAGTCTTTTATGAAAATCAGGAACGTGTAAATATGTTTTTTTAAAAAGACATTGTACTTAGTCTACAACATTGTCCAAGCATGAGTAGGGAGAAAATTAGTATTGGTTCTTTCAGATGGTTGCTGTGGTAACCCCTCCCATGGTTTGGGTGCCATCCTTCCTAGCTCGCGACCGCTGTACGTGTGCTCCGAACCCACATATCAAAAGACGGCAGGAAAGTAAAACTTTGGAACACCAGCCCTCAAAGCAACAAGACAAAGGCCAGAACTAAACCAGGGCATGATTTGGAGGCTAATCCATTAAAATAAAAACATGGTGGTGCTAGAAACAATACTAGTTTCCTAATCATTTCTGCTTAAAACTGTTTTCTAAGGTACTGGGTGTGAATGCCCAGGTGCTGCCAGTGGCCTCTGCAAGGAGAGGCCAGCAGCTGCCCCATGCAGGTCACAGCCAGTTCCAGATGCTTCCAGCTGGTTCCAGTCAGCTCCAACTGAGCCACTGCAGGGTCCAGCTGACCCTATTAGCCAAGATGGTGGCACCTCTGGGAAAACATCATTAATAAAGGTCAGAAATACCTGATAGGCAGAGGTGGGGTACAAAGAAGAAAGTGAGAATGAGGAGGTGCTTGTGCTCCAGGTACCCATGGGAGAAGTAAAGTGAAGTGTGGAGCAGGTACTTTCTTGCAGCCTGTGAAGGACTGTGGTTGAGGAGATGTCCCCCTTGCAGCCTGTGGAGGCTTCCTGAAGGCAACTGAAGCCTGTGGAGAGCCCATAATGGAGCAGGTTTATCTTGGAGGAGCTGGATCCTGTGAGAGGGACCCCACACTGGAGCAAGAGATGAGAAGGAAGGTGCAGGGGAGACTGTTCCAGGCTGACTGCAACCCCTTACTCCTCACCACCCTGTGTTGCTCAAGAGGAGGAGGTAAAAGGGTTGGGAATGAAGGAGTGAAGTTGAGGCTGGTAAAAAGAGGGTGCAGAGGGGAAGGTGTTGCTTTAACTTGTCTTTCTTTCTCACTACCTGCATTTTAACTGGCAGTAAATGAAATTAATTTTCCACAAGTTGAGTCTGTTTGGCCCATGATGGTAACTGGCAAGGGATCTCCCTGTCTTTCCCCCAACCTACATAGTTGTCAACTTATTTTCTCCCCATAAGCTGTTAAGAAGTAGTAAGTGAGCATCTGGTTGCAATCCAAAGTCCAGTGATCTCACCACAATATATTTTTGCATGCACAAACCACATGTGTGGTCATTTAAAAGCAGTGTTCAGGCTTCCAGGACCAGGCTGTAACTGCTTCTTCCAGGATTAGTCAAGGAAAAGACTTCCCTGAACAGGGATATATGGCAAAACAGTTCAGATTTCCATAGGTGTGTTGCTACCTACAAAGCCCCTACAAGGCACTGACCACCTCAAGGAATGGATATCTGGGAATATCAAAGCTGTCACATAATTTCCTGAGGTTTATTAAGAGAATGTGAGAGCAGAATGCACCTAATATCTGTGAGAGCTGGAAAGTTACTTCAATAACAGTTTTTCTAGGTTTGTAGAGAAAAGTATAAATTCTGGAAAAAAGCAGCACATATCAACGATTGTTTGTTTGAATTTAACACAATCACAACAAATTTTCTCTCTTGATTTTTTTAATGAAACATGCACATGAGCACTGAGTGAATCCCATCCTTGTGTTCAAATAGATGCCTAAGAATTCAAAAGTTTCAAGCAGGGGATATTTACCTTCACTTGGGAAAAAAAAAAAAAAAAGTGTATTTTTTTCCCAGTCTGACTTTATCTGCCTGTGCTTTTCAGCCACTGGTTTGGCTGTAGTTCTACAGAGTTCAAACAACTTACTAAAGCATTTTTCCTGCTCTCTCTAAGGTTCTTAATCATCTCTGTGGCTGAAAGAATATCCATAGAAATGTCAGGAGCATAGACAAGGCAATTCAGAACAAATTTTAAATATCTGAAGAAAATTTTCTTAAGCCTGAAATCAGCTGGTGAAAAGTATGTTCCTACCATTAACCAAGCTTTCTCATGTGTTTTCCACCAGCATCCCACAAGCAAACCAGTTTGAAATGACCATACTGGCTGAAATATAGTGGAATATATCAGAAATAGTATCTGCTGGTTTCAAACTATCTCTTCTAAGTATTTTTTTTCCCCAAGAGATACTGAATATCATAAAATACACACAGTAATATCACATTGGCTCTAGAAGTGTCTGTTGAGGATTTGGAAGAGGAAGGGCTACATCAATACTTCAAATACACCACTTATTTATATATATATATTTAGATATTACACTAACAGTGGCTAGCATCCAACATGAAGACCAGAAGCCAAGACATGTTTTGGCATGAAAAACGCCCCAAATACCTTATACTAAGTCTTGTTACAAATCAATAGCATGGGACCAGGTTGCTGGCAATGAAACACCGTGCAGAAAGAGAGCAGGGGGCTGTTACTCCTCTTAAGTCCCCTTAAACCATAACTTTAGGATTGGCTTTCAGTGGTTCATGGGCTTGTGTTGGCTTTCTGAAAGGGGATAAATCTCAGCCCTGATATTTCTCCCACTTGCCTATTAAAGTCATTCTGGAGTCAGTACCTTATTTGATGTGATTTGTCTACAAAATGTTTCATATAGATAGCATTTTTCTGTGTTTGCCTTTTAAGCTTCTCTAAGCTTTTCAGTTCTGAGGAGATGCTAAGGATAATGCCTGACATGGTGCTTGTGGACAAAAGGTAATCAGTATCGTTCTGAAAAGGAAGTTGATTTAGCATTTGTGCAATCCCTCTTAGCAGAGAGCTGTTAGCCTTGCTGGCACACAATGCTATTTAAGTTTCCTCTAGATCAAACTGAAATATTACAGTTCTCACTCTTTTTTATGTTTCCTTCATGTTGCAAAATTTCAGATACATTTTCACGATAATTCATTAAGTAGACTTATTTTCCAGTTAGTGGAAAATCAATTACTAACCCCCTCTTCACTCTCCCAAAAGAAAATTTGTATTTTCACCTGCTGTGCAGGTAATGTAAATTGAAGCAAAGTTCAACTAACCTGAATATTCAGCATATTCTGGGAAGTCTGGATATTAATTCTGGCTCTGCCTCACGCCAGTTTTTGGATTAATTTAGATCTCATGTTTATATTTGTCTTCAATATTAGTTATTTCTCTTTGATATTAGTTATAAAGCTATCTGTTATTAGTAAGGAAGCTCTACAACTACATTTCTACCTACCTTGATAAATCTAGAATATGCACACGTGATATATGTAGGTGAACATTATGTATCTGTCTACACTTTCTATGTACAGTATATTTAGATTTACATACTACATACAGATGCATAAACTGGTACAATTTGAAAGCTCCAAGAAAAATAATGACTCAACATTTCCTCTGAAAAGCTTTTTCAATATTTATATGTGGTATGTGCCAAAAAATTACACCTCACTGTAAGATTAAATTTAATTTAAATTTCTGCTGCTTGTCTACAAGATTGAAAAAGCTTCTCTGGCTTGTGCCATCAAACATTTTTTTCTTTTTATGCACATACAAGTACCTGTAGAGGATGATGGTATTAGTTCTTCAGCTTTTTCCCAATATTCTGGGATGATTAAAGTCTTACATCCAAACAGTTGATTGATGGCCTCTGGGACCATTTTGTTCCCCTCTGAATTTTTTCAGTAGCTCCATCCTCCAAGAGGTGTGAGTGACAGAACAGGAGACAAGCTTTTAATGAGGCTCTTACTGGTGGTGTTCACGGTGGTATGTGTCTATCATGTATCTTCCTTCTACACCCATGGATCAAAATAAGGTTCAGAGCCACAACTTGACCCTGAAATCTCTCAAAAAAGCTCTGCTGATTGCTGTGACATCATCTGAATTACTGGTTTTTAAGACGAGACTTTTGCATCCTATAGGTGTAGCTTGTGTTTCTGATTCTCAAATACACTTTTCTGCATTAAAACATAATTAGTTGGATGCGATAATGTTGACCAAATGACTCAGATCAACTTGTGACCATAACCCGTTCTACACACACATCTCTGTGCAAAGCCAAGGAAAACTGAACCAGTTACTGGAAATCCACCCAGTAAATATTGCGTATCATCATTCCTAATACTATCAAACAAGCTGAGAGCAAGGGCAAGGGCTTTGTAGGTGTTCCCAAGCATTTTCTCACTCATTCTTTCCTCGTTCTCATATCCACCTAGAAGATGGCTTTTAGTTCACTTAATATGAGCTCTACTCCCTCCTACTTTAAAATCGCACATGGTTTTAAGTTCCATGAACTTATAATGAAGGATGTGTTTTATTTCATTTTTTTAGTTGTTGTCATCATTCCAGGTTCTCCAGAATTCACATGCTTGTCCAATATTTTGTTAAAAATGAATGTTTCTGTGTCTACAAACATCTGCAACAGGGTCCTCCAAGTCAGAGACAGCATAGTTCAGGCTGGAAATAGAACACAAAAAGGGCCCCATAATGGGAACTCAAAGACGCGGATTACGTTTTACAGATTCCTGAGCATCTGCCTCAAAGAACAAAAAAAATGGGTATTAGTTTTACAGTGGTATGACTTTAGATGAGGTTCTCAGCAGACACAAAGGGAGAAGTGGCAGTCAGCCTAATATTTATGTGATTTATTGTTTTGTTGATAGGGTGTGACAGCAGATTAGCAAGGCATTTTTTCTGACACCAAAGATGATCACGATGTTATCAATTCCCATCAAGGCGACCTTTTTACAAACAGAATAGCAATAACAATGCAGCTGATCTACACCAGCAACCAAACAACATGAAACATCTTGATAAAAAAATCCAGTCTATGCCCGTGATTGGAGGGAGGGGAGCAAGGATTTGTTATTTCCTTTCAGCTTCGGTGGTAGTTTGGATGTGAAACAGTGAATGAATTCATTCAGCCTGAGGAGAAAAAGCTTATGCTTGCTA
>WEIS01078604.1:0-10073 GCA_013389965.1 Todus mexicanus | reverse complement strand
GTGGGTCTCAGCCTTCTTTGCAGCCAGGTGCTCCTGGGTTGAAATACCTGGCATTGCATCCTTCATGTGAGGATCAGCTAAATTCAACATGTCCAAAGAAAAATTTGAATTTTTAATTCGACATCTGCTGAGAATGTCTGGACCGACTGCTTTTTACCATATTTCGGGGGAAAAAAGGAGAAAAAAGTCAAGCATAAACATCTTTAGGAAAATTTCATTCAGAGACCCAGACAGGTGGAAGGCAGATGTGGTAGGACAAAATGTATGAGAAAACATGACACAATGAAAAAGACTTAGAGAAAAAGTATGTTCTGAGACTGGAGTATTTCTGATAATACACAATTCATGGAAGAAGGATTGTGAAAGCGTGAGGTTATATTAAGAAGACTAATTCCTCACTGAATCTGCTGTTGTGCTCTTTTGCCACTAGATGACTCTCAGCTAATGCATCTATTTAAAATAAATAAATAAATAAATATCTCACTAGTGGAGAGATGTTTGAGGTAGGTTTCACCTCTCTGCTCACAATGGAGGGCTACAGATTTAGGTGCCAGCTTCTGCACTGCTCACTTCAAGCTCCCTGTGTAACTCATAGGGAGAAATATGCAATTTTAGGATGTGATTCACTGACCTATTTATTTTAGGTCCTGTGAGGCAGGACAGGCAAGAGCAGAGCTAAGACTGCAGGACTCGAGGCTGCTTTTAAGAGTGGTGTCGCTGTACCCAGTAGATGTGCCAGGGCTTGATTTATCTGGTCAGGTAGAGATGACCGGTGCCATCTGAGAGCTGAGGCTCTAAAGCTTCTGAGGCATCCATGTGGGCAAGTGGATGTTACAGAGTCCTTGTGGGAGATACATACCCTTCTGGAGCAGCGACCACGATATTCTGGTGTATCTCCAATGGGTCTGAATATCTACTTGGGGGATACTCAGCTGAGCTCTTACTTTCTCCTTATTGCTTGACATTGATGGAACCAACTCTGACATGGTTATTTGATAAAAATAGAGGATCCCCTGGAAGAAAGTGAGGAGCACTGTGTGCCAGGGAAGTTTTCTGTCTATGAGGGAAATTATCTGCACTGTAGTGAGCACTACAGCTACTCAGCTTTGAAGCTAACCAGCTGGAAGAAATACAGATGGACAAAACACTGGCCTCTGTGCCTTTGCCGTGCCTTTCTGGGTTAAATGTGCTTCATTATTGATGATGAGCTTTAGATGACCCTCTGTGGCTCATGGGCTCAGGAGGAAAGAGGTGCTGTGAGATGAGAGAGGTCCTGCAGGGAAGGGCATTTCTGAATGGTGGCTGTCCCCTGTCACTCCTCTGGAAAGGGGCAAGCCCAACGAGCTGGTGCTCTGTATGAAGTGAAATAAAGTACTCTGACAATCTGTAAAGGTCTTGTTTTGTTTTTTTGTTGTTTTTGGTTTGTGGATTGTGGGGTTTTTTTTCCAAATTTCCATTGGGAAGTTTTTTAAAACTTTGTTTGCAAAGAAGAGGTTGCCTGTGAGGAACTTCCTGGGAGGAGAGATGCAGGGCTGGGGATGGGACACTAGGGCAAAGGCCGTGTCACAGGAAGGTTTGTGAGGGCCATCCGCTCGGTGGTTTGCTTTGTTCTGCGCACCCAGAAAAACTGAGCATTGGATCCTGAGGCATCTGAGCTATTTGTGTCAAAATGATCTCACAGTTACCCTCGAAATAAGATGGTATGAAGCAGTCTGTGATTTCCAACCCAGGTATTTAAATCACATCCTGGCGGCTGAAACACTGGGTCATTGATCTCCAAACGTTTACAATTTTTCAGATGATGTCCTTATTCTAAAGTTTTATTCCTATCCCAAGCCAATCCCAGGAATGCTTTTTTCTTTTCCAGCCAACACAGATTTGCTTGATTGCCTGCATGTTTCAATACAGAAGGCAGAGATATAATTGGATTAGAAAGTAACATATTTTTACTCCTTCTATGACAGCCTCAATGATAACACTGCACAGTGAGTAATAAATATAAAAAATAAACAAATATTTTCTCATTGTGCTTGTGTGAGTTTTTGACCATCAATTTTTTAAGATTGATAGATAGAAGGCAGGTTGATATAAACGTGGGTAGTTTAAGTACATTGATAGACAGATAATAGATGTAGGAGAACATTAAGAGTTTCTTAGCTTTACTGAATTCTTCACGTATACAATACATAAAACATTTCAGAGACCAAATATCCCTTTTCCTTTTTTAGGAGATTTCCCTGCAATAAGTCTTTTCATTTTGGAAAAATCCCTCAACTCACTATCTGTAGAAATCACAACTTTTTAGGCAAAACAGCTCTGTTCAAAGCAAAATTATTAGTATTTTGTAGTCATTTTCTTTTGAAGTGTTGCCCACCAGAAAGCCTAGGTTTGCAGGTCTCCCTACAGTGTTCAGTGTGAGGAGCTGCGCCAGTTGCAATATGCCGGCTGGTTCCTGGAGAAGGCTTTGGTGACACTTCTGAGAGCTCAGGCTTTGACTCATGTAAATGGTGACTTGTGGATTCGAAAAACCACGAGTCAAAATGATTTCCCCTATTTCCAGCCACCTTTATCTATCCTGGCTAAATGAATTTTTAGCATCCTTGTGTTTGCAAGAGCCAAATGTTTGCTCTGGTCACCCACACCTCCATGGTGATAGCACCAGCTGAGATACTCAGGTCTCTAGATATCTGAGTGTCTCTCAGGTGTGACAGAGGACATGTGGGAGATACTTGGCACCTGGAGTGGCATCTGGAGGCTGAGTAGGATGTTTTGCTGGACTTCAGATGCCACCAGATGCTCCTATCTAGGTTGGACAACTGAATCTTACCTGGGTAAGATGACTCCTGCCTTGCTTTAGACATCTCTTTCAGTGTCAGCTGGGGGCAGGCTGCCTCTTTCCATAAATTCCATAGGTTGATGCCTACCCCAGTAGAGGCTCCTTTTCGGTGGTTCAAGTTAGACAATTTAACTCATTTTCTGTGTTGTTCCATGTCTTTTCCTACTGGCACTGGTTTGAAGTCACAAGTCCTTTAGGTCACACAAATCAAGCCAGAAAATAACTTCAGAATAACAATATTTAATATTTACATATATCAGTGAGGCCTGTGATTGCACAGTTGGCAGGACAGAAGGTTCCCATAACATGGTCCCTGTTAGCACGCAGATGTGACACTGAACATTCCCAGGGCAGGACAGCTTGGAACAAGCAGATGGCAGCTGTACAGTGAATTTATATTCCTGTGCTGGAGGTTGTGTGTGCCAGTGGGTACCTCTCCCAGTGCTGGCACAGCTCAAACTGGCTTTGTCATAGAAAAAAGAGTCAGGGAGACAAAAGTAAAGGATGAGGGCAGGTCTGACGTTTAGGGGCTATGGAAGAGCTCGTAGCACCCCTCTGCTGATTAAGGAGTCTCTGTCTGGCTACATGCTGAATATCCTTACTTCTACCTGCCTCCTTGATTCTTTTTCCTGGTTTAATCAATTGGCTTTGTTTTGATGTCCACTTTACGTGGTAGCACTGTCCAGGCTTCACTGCTGATAATGAACATGAGCTTTTTAAGCCACCTGGCAGGTTTGGATGCCCCTAGTCATGATTACCCCCTTCAAGTCTTACACTTTTTATTTTTACAGATGATAGTTTTAAGTTTTATGGGTCAAATTTCCTGCTTCTAGGGGTGAAGCTAAGCTTCAAGAAAGTGTACATGCGCTCCTCATCTTGCACAAATACCATTTTCCTCCTCATTCTGTATAAAGTGGACATTTATATGAAGCATTTTGTGTGCTGCATTGGAGGACAACACAAACAGCCACGTGTGCCTGCAATAACTGTGTTCAAATAACTCACTCCCATGCCACCATGCAAGCATATGAACAAGTTTTGACTGAGAAAACATAAATGTCTCTCTTTGAAAAATAGACTGCAAGTGCTTTAAATATATTCAGAGTTTCATAACTGCATACGTGCGTTCAGGGTGGATAAAGATTATCTTACAGTTTGGCTGACTCAGGGAAGTCAGCAGCATTTCCAAGAATTAACCTTTGAGGAAGTCACTGAAATGATGAGGTTTCTGAAGTTTGCCAGTCATAGACTTTAGCATCAAGGGCTTGATCTTGAGTGATGATGGGCAATTATGCTGTTCCTGGTTGGGATTACTGAGTTGCTGTAACACAAAAACTGATGCAATTTGTTGCCTTTCAGATTATATCTTTTACTTCTTACTAAGCTGCATTTAATTACTGCCTTTATCAATTTAATGTTTATTTTTACTAGTTAATTGCTTTGTCCATGTGATCTATTCTAGAACAGTCCTATAGACCTGTATGGAAATTAGTGAAATTTCTCTGCAATCTCACAAGGGTAAAATCAGTGGTGAAGTTCTCCACTGTTGGTTTTTTTAATTAACTTGATATTTTTAACCCTACTGCCTATATTGACCCAAATGCCCCTCCAGGGCTAGCACATCTCTCAGCTGCTCGTGAAGAACTGATTTAGAAGTGCACTGGACTTTGCCAAACATGACAGTAAGATACCAATGGGCACAAGGGAATTTGGTTCCAGGGTGACTGAAGGAGGCTGAAAACTGCTTCAGTTGGCTCTGCAGTGTCACAAATGCTGCGCAATATATTCTCTGTGCATCCTAATTTAAATCTGGAAGTGCCTAGGTAGCAAGTTCATAGACAGGTGACCTCAAGGTGAGGTTTGGAGGGGACAGGGAATTATTGACATCCCAGGAGGCTATTTACATCCAGCTAGAGAGTGCTTGCTTTGTGCACCTGATAAATATATACATTAACAATGATTCATTTTCCCATATACACAAGAGGGCAAGTGGTGAGCTTGAGTCTGGGGACCTTTGTGTTTTATACACAAGTACAGCAGTCAGGATCAGGCAGATCAGTATTTTTGCCGGTGCCTGAGATTTTGCAGGAATATTTAGAGAAATGAAAGAGTGGAGCCTTGAATCTAAATGATCTTGTCTTTTCCCACCCTGACTTCTTTATAAAAAATTCATTTTGCCCCATGAAACACCTGAGCATTTTGGGCTCTCTCTGTCATGCCCCCACAAGTACAGCACAGTGCACTATCCTTATTGTATGTGAATCGGCAGCTCGGGGCTTCTCCTGGCATTCACTGTAGGTCATTCACATTCCAGAAATATTTGCCTGAAAAGCAATGAACAAAAGATGATTAATTAATATCCCAGAGGGATATTGAATTTACTACAAACATCTCACACAATGAAAATAAGCAGTGAAAAAGAAGCAGTGATGATAAATGAAACTTGAAAGAGATTTTCTTCCATTTTGCAAAATGATGTTTTTACTACTATTGACCAACTAAAACGTCTTCTACTTCTCATCTGTCGCAGAAGCTGAGGAGTCATTACACTTTATCAAAAAGGCTTCTTGAATAGGAACACAACCATGCAGATGAGTATGTCAATACATCACACTGCTCAGTTGTTTTGAAATATCTGAGGATTGGGTTATCCCTGACTACAATGTGAGGGAGACAGTGTGCAAATGCATCTGCACTGCTCCAGGTCCCCAAAGGAACTCATTCAGGGCCCATGCAGATCTCTCTGATCATGTACCATTCCCAGATTCTGGAAAATGGAAGTGGTAAGGATGCAAAGCACTCCGATATCTTTTACTGCATACCAACCTTTCTTTTCCTCATACATGTACCACATATGAAGCCGGTAAGTCCATTGATGACTTGAATAAAACAAAGAATAGCTTCAATTACACCAATGGCCAGGAGAATAGAGAAAAGGACGATATTCCAAAGGATGATGTTTTCAGGTTCTTTGCAAATGCTCCATGTTGTCTGGTTGAACAAATAATTATCTCTGTGATAGAAAAATGTATTACAAAATAAATATTTGACAATGCTCCCTGTGTTTTCTGGCATTACATTTTCTGAACTTGATTGCACAAAGTGGGTCTCACCTTCTGCTATTATTGGTAAGAGCTGGTGATTCTCTTCAGAATTGCCTTTGCAGAGGTGCAATTGATGACTAGGGAAGAGAGCCATATCTGTACTTAAATGCATGCACATCCCTTCTGGCTTATGACAGAACTAATAACCAAAGGGAAGGGTCTCTAATTGTTTTAAAATGTGTCTATCCATCATCTCTAACTCTGACTTGAAGGGTGTGGTTGCCAAGGTTAATTTTAAAGAGGTTTAGAAAAGATTTTCGCTTTGTTTTTTCAAAGGAGGTAGAGTAGGCTCGATTAATGATGATTTAACAGATTAATGTGGCATACTTGTTGAGAATTTCTTTTTGACTCCAGTGGGAGTCACAGCTCAGCAACCTTTTGAAAGCATGGTGCAACTTGTGTGAGAGGCTGCTGACAAGCACGGCAGAAGAAATTCAGGCAGTTTGCTGAACGATGATCCTTGGCCAAAGGGATGACCAGTTGGAATATGCTGGGTCAGAGAAATATGAATTTATTTGTAGACCAAGTTGACCATCAGTTCACTTTGGAAAATTTCAAATTCCCTATAAAAAAATGTGTGTGTGAGAGAGATTAGGGAAAGCAAAGTTGGAGGAGCGTGTAAGTTATACTCACTCCAGAGTGTCATTCCTGAAAGGGTAGAGATATTCTCCATCACCCGTGTCACACAGGGGGCCCCCAATCAGCCCCAGCGAGGAGATGACCGCACAATATGCTCCTCCTGCGAATCCCAGCACAGCCAGGGCCACTGACAGCAGCATCTGGAAGGATAAAGACCGTCAACATCACATGCACAGAGACATTAAGTATCATGGAAACCTTACACCAAACGGGAAGGAATTATCTTTATCTGTTTCTCACTGTATGCTGAGAATCATACTAGTAGTATGATATTTGTGGGAATAAAAAATAGTTAACATTTTCTGACTCTTGCAGCTATCCTAGATGTTAAAGGATTTCAGAGTGTATTTATCTTGCTTATAAAAGTGGGTAAGCCCAGAGCTTTAATTGTTCAGAGTTTTGTACTTGACTAACCAATTACAAAAAATCTAGTGGTCTACTTTTAAAAAGCCAATATGGAGCCAGTACTAGCTTGGTGTGATCCATATCAAGTGTCTCAGCATTCCGACCTCTTCACCAAGAGCACCTTTCTCAGCCTTCGTACTAGCAAGCAACTACTGAATCACCTATGAAAGCAACAAATGATGCATTAGTTGGCTTTAATTGATGAAGAGTGCAAAAGAGTCTTTCTTATTGCCGCTTTCCTTCATCTTGCAAAAGCATGACATGTGGTTACCAATGCTAGTGTTGAGAAATCTAATTGTGCTGTGTGTGGCAAAGAACCAGCAGCAACTTTGAATTATGTGTAATGCACATGTACGTTTTACCTTGGCCACTCCCACAGAAACATTAACTTTGCTCTGTTGTGGGGTAGTTTTCTATTAGTGGATGGAATGTATCTGGTTGCTGTTTGCATACAGAAACAAGAATCTCAGGCAGGTATTCCTGGTAGGGGATCTGGGACAGGATTCCCGCTGGTCTTGTTAAGAGTCTCTGCCTGTGGTTGTTCACAACTCTGCCAAGACGGAGAAGAGAGAAGGAAATTGGAGCAGACTGACAGAACCAGGGGAAGATTTGCACTATGGGCAAGGCAGCAAGACTGCCTTGGAGTCAGGGCAGAGGCACGGCTGAGGAAGCACTTTGGAAACGCTCCCATCTATGACTTGGGTTTGAAGCCAAACACCTCTGGCAACACTTCTCTGTTGCCAGCAAATGCCAGTGAAATCTAATAGCCTACAAGGAAGGTAGAAACCTTTTCCTAATGCCAACTGCTCCACAGAACATTGAATTAGAGAGTCAAAAGGAAATATCTATCGTCCATGTTGCAGATTTGTGACGTAGTCTTGAGAGCTATTCACTATCCAAACGTGTTCAGGCTGGTGAATGCAGTTTCCAACTTGCCAGCTGATGACATTGCTGCTTTCTGTATAACCCTGCATGCTGTCAGTGTGTGAACTGACTCATTTTGCATGCCCTTTTGCCTCCAAAGCAATCCTTCAGTTAGAAGCTGCTGGGATTTCTCATGAGATTTATTTCATCGTAACTGATTAATAACTCTTTTTTTTAAAAGAAATATTATTATTTTTTTTTCCCCAAAGCTGAACGCTCTATTTATCTTTATCTGCATGTTGGCTGAGTTGCCTCTTAGCAGAGTTTCACTGTCAGCAAAGTGTATGTAATTTAGTATGTTGTCCCAGACCAAAGCAGTGCTGGGTTGTAGTTGATGCACTGTCTCTCATAATAAAATCACCAGCCATGCCCCACACTGAAGCTGAGCAATAGATACTTGGAAACTTCTACCTATGCTGAACCACTTCTCCGCACCTATTTCCTCATTTACTTCAACTGTACATTCTTCATCTTGATTGAAGGATATTAATTATGCTATCACTTAGTTGTAGCACAGCATAGCAGTGTGGGCATTCCAAAGACAGTTACGAGAGAAAAAATCAAATGGTCTTTTGCTACAGCTATGTTTTATGATAGTGGTTAGTGCTAGTACTAGTAGCAGTAGTACTCATCAGTGCTATCTTTGATGATTATCTTTTGATACATGATTTTCTTGTTTAAAATCTGTCAGCTGTATGGCTAGCTTCATCTCACATTTCTTTTACTGTGCCCATGACTTATCTACTTNCAGTTCTTTTACTGTGCCCATGTCTATACAAATGACTTATCTACTTATCACTGAAATCAGGGAGTCTGAAGTTGCTGCAGCTGCTAAATTTTCTCTCCTGGGCATTTTCTAGATGGTGACATTTCCCCATTATATCTACTCTTCTGGAGTCTTTTATGAGGGCTTGGCCCATATTTTAGAAAATCAAACAATTTTATTAACTATCCCATCGTTTCAACCTCTCGGTATTTTCCCTAGCTGTACCATCTTAATTTATTTTTATTTTTAATTATTATTATTTTTTTATTTCCTCATTTGTGTATTCAGTTGCAACATGAGGTTCAAGCTGGGGTGCTTGAGTTTGTTGAAATTAGCTTCCCATTGTGTTGGTCTGTTCTCTACCTCTTGTAAAGGTTTAGCTGATCCTTTCTGCAGATTTTCTTTGAATATTTTCCCTGCTTTATCCTGCACACAATTGGATCATCTCTGGTGAGACGATGAAGACTTATAGCATTTGTTCCTTAAGCATTTGCATCAAATGTTTTGGCTAAGTTACCAAGTTACTCCTGCCTCAGTTTGTGCTACTCTTTATTGCTGTGATTTTTATTTTATGCACATTTCTTTCCTCTCCGTTTCTTTCTCTGGAGGTGTTTTTTGTTTGTTTGTCTGTTTTTGTTGTTGGTGTTTTGTTGTTTGGTTTTGTTTGTTAGTTTGTTTTGTGGAATTAATAGTCTGTTTGATTATCCAGATATCTTTGCTTAACTAGGTTGGTTTGTCTGGAAAGCTATGGCTCTACTTGTTCTACTAGAAACTCTTAAGGAAGGCTTAGCGAGAAATACTGCAGTATATTTGCTGACGCAATGGCAGAAACTGGATTTAGGGGGCCTTTTGTCCACACTGTGCCAGTGCACTGTGCCAGCGTACATGCAAAGCTCCATGACATGGAAACTTCCTAACTCTGTTACTTTCCAAAAATCATTATTCCATAATGCGAGGACAAGGAGCCATCTAGGTATGTTTGCAGGCAACAATTTAAAATGGTGTAATAAAAGAACTTAATGCTGCCCATAATCACTGTGAACTGGAGAACTCAATAAGGTGAATAAAAGGATGATAAATTTAGTAACTATTATTACTATTGTTAATACTTCAGCAGCCTGTAAAGGCTGTGATGAAATCTGAAATTTTTAAACCAGTGATTGCAAAAAATGTAACAGGATAGAGCCCCTACCCTGTGCAAAATGGTTATGTTGTGGTTGAAAAATAATTCTGATCAGTATTTGTTCTTCAGCTTTTTTTTTTTTCCATCTGAAAAGCAATGCTGGGTATTCAGAGTAAATTTAATTTTAAACCTAATGTCCCAAAAGCAGAAAGCGGAATAAATTAACCTTTGGATTACAGAGGCTCCTGAGTAGCTCCAGTGTGGGCTATTTCTCTG
>WEIS01078600.1:0-23802 GCA_013389965.1 Todus mexicanus | reverse complement strand
GGGGCTAGTGAGGGCTCGGGGCTTGCTGCAGCCGGGCAGGGAAGCAGGTCGCCAGCGAGGGCCCGGATCAAGGTGACAGTTCAGCCCCCGTCCTCCTGGGCTCCTGCGCCACCTGAGCCAGGGCGCAGTGAGACACGGGTGAGGGTGACTGGAGAATGGTCACCCCTGAACCGCTGGGGTTTCTTGTAGGCTCAGGCATTTGTGTTCCCTTGAACAGCTCTGGAGATGGATGAGGGGAAATTCAGGTGATGCAGTTCGGATTTGAAGAGGTGTCTTACAGTAAAAGGTACTAAAATAGGGTTATATCAGCAGAAGCAAATGTTGCATGGCGCGGCAGGCATGGACCCTTTGCTGTCCTGCACAGGGGTCAGTAGGTGCCTGAAGGTCGGTGAATTTGGGGCAGTGCTTACTGTGCTGTTTGTGGTGGTTTATGCTGAGATCCCACAGGGACCCAGCACTTGCAATGAAACATCTGCCTGGAGTGTTCTCCGGTGTGAATGTTTTTATCTGAAGTCCATCCGCGACCCTGGAGCAGGTGAGCTCCTGGCTGCCCGATCACCTCAGCCCGGCTGCAGGGTCAGGGCCACAGAGCCTGGGTGGGAGGACGGCGGCAGCACCACGGGCCTGGGAATGTCGGCACTGCGACGTGCCTGGAAACCACCCTGGAAAAAAGGCTCGTTTCAGCTGGATCATCTCCCCAGCCCTGATGCAGTCACTGCGAGAGCAGCAGCACCACCCTGAGGGACACAGCAGGGAGCAAGCTGGGGGTGCAGGGCACCCGCTCTGGGGCTGCAGGGGTACCAATGTGACCCCCAAATGCAGCCGAAATAAGCCAGCCATGCTGGTGTGCCCAGGCAGCGGCAGAGCAGAGCATGAACCCCATGTTTCCATCACCCAAGCTAGACTTGAGCAGGCAGAGCACCTCTCAGGTCAGCCTCCCCTGGCCTGTGGGCATGTCCCCAGAGTGAGAATGTGGGGACCATGCAGCCAAGAGAGGTGGGAACCAGCGGCAATCACCTTCCCTGGGGCTACGTGAGGGCAACCTGTTGTGTCTCTGAAGATAGAGGTGCCCACCTTTGCCTGAGACCCTGGCAAACACAGAGACAACCTTCCAGCCATACCCACCAACAACCTGCCTCTGAGGATGCTCCTCCAGGACCGCAGCTTCCCTGCACACTCGTGTGCAGCCAGGTTGTGTGGGCCAGCTGCAGGATGTCCTGCCTTGCAAACCGCTCGAGTGATGCCAGGCTCCGCAGAGAACCTGCAGGAGGCTTAAGCCTGCCTGAAGTTGTCCCCAGTAGGAACAGGTTTGCTTTTCCAGTCACTGCAGCTAAATCGCCAGGCAGCTCCCGATCTGTGGTACTGGAGCTGTGCCTGCCGGGACAACTCCAGTGCATTTTCAGATGCTGCTCTGTTTGTGTGGAGAAGCAGCAGCGGCCGAGCTCGCAGCCTGCTGCAGGGCTTCGCTGCTTCCTTCTCCTGCAGACCAGCATCGCTGCCGCTCTGCGCTAGCAAGAGGGTAATGGAAATCCCCTAGTAAAAAACTTCCTGATGTTTTACAATGCCGAAGCACAAGCACTCCCGGCGAGAGGCCTGTGGCACTATTAATCGCAGCGTTACTTGGAACAGCTACTGTGCCGGGCGCTGCGCGAGGCGGGCGAGGAGCTGATGCTGTGCGGCTCGTGAGGCTGGAGCTGGCGGGGAGGCTGCTGGGGAGGGTCCTGCAGCCGCAGGGCTCCGGAGCGATCCCCACTGCCGGGGTGGAGGGGTGGCCACGGGCAGGAGCCTCACCCCAGCTCTTCCCATTAGCGGGTCTCAGCACGGCTCCGCAGATCCGGGGAATGCAGTGCAGAAGCTGGTGGAAGGAGTCAGACCTCAACAATGCTGTGGAGAACTCTGCTGCCAGATCGGCTTTTATTATTTTATTTTTTCAGCGAAGTTTATGGGCTAGGGATTTTGCAGAACTTGGCACTCGGATATAATATCAAATGAAGACCTTCTGGTTCGGAAATCTGACTTAATGCAGCCTTCTTTTATTGCTTCAAGGATTAAGCAGAACAAAGTGGCTCTGCGTGTGCATGTGCAGGGATGTTTGCAGGCTGGAGGCGCGTGAGACACCCTGTGGCAGTCGCGATGACCGAACTGTGCGTACCTGGGACCTTCTTCTGTGGAGGGTTCCACGGCGCTGCTCGTGTCGCTTAGAGCCGTCTCCGCCTTGCCGACGGGGAAACTCCTCTCTCAAAAGACAGAGAGAGCGGCTTTCCCAAGAGCATGAGGGCCCCAAAGCCGCTGCCTGCAGCACCACGCTCCCTTCCTCCTGTTGCAGGGCTGGCAGAGCAGGGACATCAGCTTTGGGGAGCACTGGCGCTGCGGGCACACCTCTGCGTGCCTATAAAATAGGAATAATGGTGCCGCAGGGCTGAAGGAGCTGCCCGGTGCGCTCAGGCAGACGGGGCGTTGGGTATTGCTGGTCCTGCAGCACCCTGGCTTGCAGTGCTGGTGCAGCCCTCACCCTGGGGAGCCTCTGCCCCATGCCCAGGGGCTTTCTGTGCCCAGGCAGCCGTGCAGCCAGCACAGGTCAGCAGCTGCCTGAGCCACTCTTCGGTGCTCACCTCGCTGCCCCTCTCCCTTGCTGCTGCTCACCGAGGCTGGCGCTGGGCACAGCCTCTGATCGTGCCTGGACGAGGCTCTGCTCCTCACCCCAGCTGGTGCTCGCCTCCCCAGGACTGGTTCCTGACACCCGCGTCTCCTGGCAGGGAGCGAGGGGAGATGTGCTGTTCGGAGCCCGCTGGCTCTGCTCCCTCGCCGGGCTGGGGAGCCGCACGGCCACACCTGGGGCTGCGAGCTTTAGATGTCTCGGGGAGGCTTTGCCTGTGGTGCCTTTTGCCAAGGGAGGGCAAGGCACGCAGCGAGATAAACGCGTGTGTGGGCCTCTGCGTGTTTGAAAGGTGCCTCCTCTCCTGCTGGCGATATCCCACCTGCTGAGGCTCAGTCGCTCTCCGGGGCAGGGCCGGGCTGGGCAGGGTGCGAGGGCTCGTGGTGGCAGCGGTGCCTCCTGACGCAGGGTGCCGGGTGCTGCGCCAGCACAGCCCCGTCCTACTGCTGCTTGGCACTGCCCTGGGGGCTTTGGTGGGCACTGGGGAGCTGCCTCACCCTCGGACGGGACGGGACGGGACGGCTGTTCCCAGTGCCGGGCTGCAGGAGCACATCCCCGCCCCTGCACAGTCTCTTTCAAGTCCCCTTCAGTCCCCACTGGGATTTGTCCCCATCCTCCTGCTCTGGCTCTATCCAGCTCCAGGACCTGCAGACCCAAATTCCCCGTGCTCGTAGCTGATGTCCGGTGGATGTTGGCAGCCGAGCTGGCAGCTCCCGGGGAGTTCATTACTGCTGCTGCTGTAATCGGACTTTGTCCTGCCTCCAGCCCTCGCACAAGCATCTGGTCCTTCTCTCCCAGGCTCAGTAAACCTTTGGAGAGCCCGTTTACATTACGGACAGCCTGATACATTCAGTGAGAGGCAATATATCAGCAATTTAGCTATTGTGGATTAGGTCTCGAATATCCCAGGGATATAATGTTGGTCTTTCTCACCTTGTGTGTAGGAGGACTAATGGTAAATTATCTGGATGGTTTACATTTTCTGGTTTGTATTGGAGCTCCCAAGGACCAATTTATCCTGATTGAATTGCAAACAAGGCTTACTGTCATCTCGGACGCAGGGGCCAGGTCGCTCCATAAATGAATTCAGAGCAATTCAGGTTACCCCAAATTCTTCCTGTCGATGGGGTAATGGTATAAATCCTGCTAATGTTTAGACTGGAAATTGTTTGCAGCAACCTGAGCTTGACTGATGGCTGCAATAGCAGAAAGAATCATAATTTGTGTCCTGAGGTGAGGGTGGGAAGAGCTGGAAACCCATCCCTCCTCCCGCAGCCTCCGCTGGTGGGCAATGTTGTGGACACTGTGAGCTTGCAGGGAGGTCTTGGAGCAGGGGGACTCTGCTAGTCACCCACCTTGGTGCTGGCTTTTCAGCATCCAGGGTGCCAGCAGCTTTTCTGTGCTGTGGCCAGAGGCCCAGGCTCTCTGTGGGCTAAAAAGCAAGGAGAAAAGGAGGAAAAAGCATGTGGTTGTCTGGTTCGTGTTGTGGCCTCAAGGTTTCCCATGGCACTTCCTCGCCCTCGCGCTGAACAAGCCCTGAGGGATGGGGTATGTGCCGGCAGCGTGAGCTTCACGCTGGCTCTTGGCACGCTGGGGCTGTGTTTGCTCCCTGAGAATATCCCCGCTCCGAGGGGATTTGCCTAAACTGCGAGTGTTGTGTAAACACACAGTTACACGCTGTGTGTGTGTGTGTGTACTTCCTGCGGACGCTGCACCTGAAAAGCTGCCCTAATTAAAAACCCAGAGCAGGCAGACCGGGGCGGCGGCACCGTGCTCCCTCCAGGACTCATCTGGGTGAGCTTGGGCCGTGCCGCGCCGACACTGCCTCCTCACACCAGATAGCATCCCCGGGGTCCTCTGGCTGTGCTGCGTCACGCTGTGCGTTGCCATCCTGCGCCCGGACATCTGTCTGGAGGGTCTCTCCCGGCCCGGCTGCCCGCGCTGCTCACCCCTGCACAGGGCAGCCGGGTGCCCGAGAGCACCGCGCGGAGGGAGGCGCAGGGGGATCCCCTCTCTGCACAGCTCTCCGCTTTGGTAAACACTCCCAACAGCCCAGCTTAAGCACTTGACAGTGTTTATAAAGCAGCTCGCAGCAAACAGACTTGGAAGTGCAGAACAAGTTGGTGTTTACACAAGCGACTAATTATTTATTTGAGAATCTTGCGGATGAGCTGTGGGCTGTAACGACAAGCACATGGGGAGCGCTGTGCTCCTGCCCCGGCAGCGCTCGGCAGAGTCGCGGCAGGGCCGTGGTGAAAAGTTCAAAGCCATCGGGACAGGAGAACGACGGCGGTGCTCGGCAGCGCCCCGTGGGCTCCGGTGAGGAGGCAAAGCTGCTGTGAGGTGCCTGCTCTGGGGCACATCTTGGCACTGAGGCACGCGCCGTGCCCGGGTCACGTCTCCCTGCCGCGGGTGCCGCCAGCCTGGTGCCGCTGCCAGCTCTCTCTGTTCAGGTATTTTCTGCTGCAGCCGTGACCTCCCTTCAGCCAGGCTGGAGCCGGGGAGCTGCTCCGGCCGCTGGCCCCTCGGCAGGGCTCCCACGGGTCCATCCCGCAGGCCGGGCCCAGGCTGCGGCCAGGCTTCGTTCCAGCGTCGTCGTCACTGGCCATTTGGGGCACCGGCGATTGTGCAGTTATTATAAAGGGATTAGAACTATTTTCTGTTTCATTTGACTTCACAGAGCGAATGTTGTCGCCTTTATTCCCACACAATGGCAGCCATCGGTGGGGCTTTGCTCTGCCAGCTGCAGAGAGGGGAGCGTGGCCCTGCCTGGCAGTGCCAGAGCTCCTGGTTCAGCCCAGAGATCCCTCTTCCTGCACGGCAGGCACAGGGCTCGTGGAAAACCAGCTCCTGGGTTATTTCCCAGCGTGTCCCCCTGCCATTGCCATCTCATCACCCTGTCCTGCCACACACGTTGGGCAACTCAGCCGCGCTCGCTGCCAAGCACCAGGCTTCCTCCGTGGGCAGGGCCGTGCAGGAGCCGGTGAGCGCTGGGCAGAGCAGCTTCTGCGCCTGGCCCCGCTCACACTGCCTCTGCCCGCACAGGCAGCGCTGACCCGGCCCTGTCGCTCCGGGGAATGGGAGCTGGGAGGTTTGGAAATTCCCTCCGAGCAGAAACGCGGCATTTCGGGCAGCTCGTGGGACGATCCCGCCCCGTCCCCAGACAGCCCCGTCTCCAGCTAGGGACTGCAGGCTCGCTTTCTGCTCGGCTTGACAACCAGCCCCAGAGGTGCCCACTTGATGGGAAACATCTTGTGCGCTTGGCAGTCCGCAGAGGCCATCTGCTCCTCGAGGAGGGGCAGCCGAGGGGGACTGGCATTATTTTAAACACGTTACAGCTATAGCCGTGCGCAGCATCGGCAGATGGCAAAGCTGCGTTAGGCGTTTCTACGTGTGCTAACTGTTGTTAAGCAGCACAGCGACTTGTGGATGAGGCTGGAGGGCGATGCCACTCCGGGTGCCACCATCTGCCTGCACCCCCTGCGTGCTGCTCCCCCAGCTCGCCCCACGGCTCCCGTGCTCGCCTGCCGCAGCGCCGAGCCCAGCCGTTCCGGGAGCGATGTCGACAGTCGAGTTAATCTGTTCTTCTCTTCCTTTGCAGTTCCCGCGAGTGCACTTGGAAGCTGCGAGCAGCTAACGCTGGCTGCCAGAGCCCCCAGATGGGACTAGAGCCAAGCTCCTGCGCTCCTTACGGGGATGAAGGTAGAGCCATGTTACCTGCTACCTAAGCTCGCTGTTGCTGGTGTAGTTTGTGGATATGGTCCCGTACCAGGCTTCGTGCACAGACTCTCAGCTCTGATCCCGCCCGAGACGTTTTAGCGGCAGCAAAGAGATCCCCAGCTGTGGAGCGGGCTCCTCCGACCACCCTGCGACGGAGGGGCTGCAGCGCTGGAGAGTTACTATGCAGCTTGGACTGTTTGTGGTGGCGGTTTTTCTAAGCTCGATGGATCTAACAGGCAGCAGCAAAGTGGTGAAGGGCAAGAGGCAAAGACGAAGTATGTATGAAATGCTTTTCTTCTCTACTTCTTCTCCCGGTGCTGTACGGTCTGTGCAGATGTGAATGTGTTTGCCGACACCGAGGGCTGGGCAGAGCCTGGGGTACCTTGCGGAGCTCCCCCGGTCCCTCTCCCACTCAGAGCTGTTCGCTGCCCTGTCCCGCTGGACCTGCCGCTGCCCCGGCAGCAGCTGCCGCAGCGGTTGGTCCCGGTGCTCCACCGGCAGCGCTGGGCAGGGATGGGGAGAGGCTGTCCCACAGCCTGTGGCTCGGGGCCGGGACTGCCCAGTGCTGCTCCCTGGGCGAGCTCTGCAGAGCAGGATGGGCTCAGCCTCCCCACTTCCCGCAGCACCTTGGCTGCCGTGGCCCCTGCCCGTGTCCTGCCCCTGCCCCGCTGAGGCCGGCAGCCTCTGGGTTCCCCATCGTCAGGCTCCTTCCTAGGAGAACTGAGCGGCAGAGGGAAGGGATGGTGTGAGGACGAGCTGTGCATCATTCCCCATCCACCTCCCCAGCGCTGCTCTGCTGCAGGCTCCCGTCCCACACCGCCCGGAGCCCCTGGCAGGCTCAGCCCTGGGCAGTGGCCGTGCACAGACGCCCGCTCAGCTGGGCCGAGCTGACCCGAGCTGTCTGGGGTTTTAATTGTCCCTCCAGCCCAGGGCTCACGCGGGGCAACCAGGCTAAATCGGCACAAGACCAGCCACATGGGCTTGCCCTCATTTATGTAACCTCGCTTTAGAACTGTTTTACATTAAAACTGTTCTAAATTAAATTATATTAAAATTATTTTATATTGAAACTGGGACCGCTGAGCCCTGTGAGAACAAGGAAAACTTGATGTCATGGCTAATGCTATAAAGCACAATTTCCAGCGAGGGCCTGGTTTATACCTTGGCCACAGAGGCAGGTCTTGGCACCGCAGCCCAGCGCTGTAGGAGGGACAGGACCGGATCCCCAGGGGTCCCGGCGTGTGGGGGGCCAGGGCCCAAAACGCCAAGGGGAGGTCCCAGCCCAGACCCAGCAAAGCCTCCGGGCAGCCTCTGGGCAGCCAGGCACCAAGGGTCTGCGGGGCTGGGGACCCCTCTGCTCTCTGTTCCATTTCCCGAGGCCGTGGCAGCCCCTGTGCCCACGGACCCAGCGACGGGGCTGCGACAGGTCCCATCGGGGGAGCTGCCGAGGTTTCGGGTCACTGCAGGGGGAAAGGAAAGTTTTCTTACCTCTCGGTCTGGCACGTGAATGCTGTGGTATTCTGCGCTTGCTTTTGAAGAGTAGTAAACACGGTATTTAAAAGAATACATTTCTTAAATACACAGCTTTTCTATAAACAAGGACACTGCTTGCATAATAAACTAATAAAAATAACCTGCATTCTAGCCTGCAAAGAATGCTATTGGTTTCAAAACAAGCAGCATTTTATACGATAATTAAAAGCAGAAAACTCTCAAGACATGGGATTGAGTATTTTTCTTGGACTGAGTTTAGGAGCTGAGAACACATCTCTATTTTGGGGGCAGTGAAATCTCCTGCACTGCCAGATACAGTTAAGATGAGCGGGGTCAGAGCGAGATCTAGCTTGGGACGCAGCCTGGCTCGAAGCGCAGGCAGAGTTAGTCAGATGGTTTCACTCCAGCACCGCACAGCTCCGGTCCCCACTACCCTGCAGCCCGGCGAGGCAGCACCGCGTGGCAGGAAGGTGCTGGCCCACCCGGGCACCCCTTCCTCGTGGGTTCCTGCTCAGCGTGGGAGGCAGGGCTGATGGCAGGGGGCTGGTGGGGACACAGCGCTGGGACTGCGAGCAGAGATGGTGGCTGGTTCTGGGTCCTGCTCCTCACTGCTGTCAGTGTCACAACCCTCATGCCCACACTCAGCGTGGCACTGGCACTGGCATTGGCACTGGTGCTGGCACTGGCGCTGGCACTGGTGCTGGCGCTGGCACTGGCTCTGACACTGGCAGGCATCGAGCGCAGGGCCGTGGCACCGACCGGAGCAGTGCCGGGAGCTGCAGTGTCAGGGTAGCAGGAGCCCCACCCTCAGTCTGCCCCAGTCCCTGCCCGTCCTGCTGGTGGGGCCGGTGTTTTGTGGCCAGCGCCAGCACAGCAGAGCCCGGCCACACGGGTGGGCACAAACCGCTGCCTCTCTCTTGCTGTTCCAGTTAGCACCGAGCTGAGTCAGGGCTGTGCCAGAGGCTGCGACCTGTGCTCTGAGTTCAACGGGTGCCTGCGATGTTCCCCCAAACTCTTCATCCTTCTGGAGAGGAACGATATCCGGCAAATCGGGATTTGCCTCCCGTCTTGTCCACTGGGATACTTCGGCCTTCGCAATACGGACATGAACAAGTGCATCAGTGAGTAGGGGGTGGGAGGCAACGGGCGGAACGCGGGAGGGTGGCACCGGTTTGCGGTGCTTTGCAGGGGATGGTGCCACCTCTAGCCAGGTGAGAGGAGATGCTGCAGCTGGATTGAAGGGGAGAAGGCAGCGCTGAGCACTGCGACCTACCCAGGGAACACCCGTGGAACTAATGCTGCCCATGGCTGCCGCACCTTGAGCGCTGAGGCGCTTCCCCGCCGTGGCACCGAGCGGCCAGTGCCGCCAGGCTGAGACGCTCCTTCCCTCTGAACAGCCACCAGATGCTGCCCTAAGTGTCCTCAGAGGGCGAGTTAACATCCGCTGTCCCCGTATCAGCCCCTCCGGGCAGGTTCTGACTTGAGTTTTGGCCTTCCTGGTGTTTGGGAGGAAGGAGGAGGAGGGAAGATCCTTTCAGCTTTTAAGGTGCTGCTCACACTAGTACCTTTCCTTCTCTCCTCTGCCTGCTCAACATAACCAAGTAGTTCTCTGAACGAGACCCTTGGCCTGGGGCTGCCTCTTCCAGCCAAAGCACCAGAAAGGAGCTGGACATGGAAAAACGTGATCACTCCCCTGGCAGTTTCATGCCAACCAATCCTCATGGCCAGATTTCCACCCAGCTCCGTCCCTTTGCCGCCCACAGTCAAGAGCTTCTCAAGCCTTTTGCTCACACCAGGCTTCACCATGGCTTTGTGTTCTTTCTTTCCCCAGAATGCAAAATTGAGAACTGTGAGTCCTGTTTCAGTCGAAACTTTTGCACAAAATGTAAGGAAGGTTTGTATTTGCACAAAGGGAGATGTTACGTCACATGCCCCGAAGGCTACTCTGCTGCCAACGGCACCATGGAGTGCAGCAGTCCTGGTAAGCGGCGCTCGGGCACCTTTCCCTCAGCTTCTTGTGCCTCTCTTGGGTCTGTTCGGTTTAGATGATAAAACCAACCCCTCAGAGATGTTGGTTGATCGTACCCGTGGCGAGGGGTGAGGGTCCAGGCCAGAGCCAGCCCCCTGGAGGAAACCAGCCTAGATGGGGAGCAGCACCGCCGTGCTGCTGCCGCGCGTTTGGGAAGTGTGGCTCGGAGTTTGCGCGGTGTGGCGAGGAATTGGGTGCCTTGAGAACTTAGGAAGCTGCTGGGGAAATGCAGGTACCCTTCAAACCTAGAGCGGGGCAGAGGGACGTGGTGTGCACGGGCTCCGGGAAGTCCTGAGGCAGCAATGGAGAAATGAGAGTTATTGCTGGCCTCTCTTGTTATCTGGCAGCACAATGTGAAATGAGTGAGTGGGGGCCCTGGGGGCCCTGCTCCAAGAAGAGGAAGCTCTGTGGCTTCAAGAAAGGCAACGAAGACCGAACGCGGCGGATTCTGCAGGCTCCCTCTGGAGACGTGTCCCTGTGTCCTGCCACCACGGAGGTGCGGCGATGCACCGTGCAGAAGAACCAGTGCCCCGAAGGTGAGCAGAGGTGAAATATCTCACCGTCCCTCCGCAGCGCCCTTTATTTGTCAGGCACAGGAATTCAGCTGCTTGTGCCGTATCACAAACGCGCTGCACATCTCGCTACCCCTCTGGGGTACAGGGAGCGTGAAGTGGCAGCAGCCAGAAAGACCCGTGGGTGGGATCGACACAGACCGCGGGCGGGTGATGCTCAGCACGGCTTTGCTGCAGGTTCCTCCGGGCTTCCAGATATTGCAGCTTCTCCACTGGCCAGAGCGATGCGGGGCAGCCGAGCAGCCGGCGTGCTGCGGTGCGCGGGGAGAGTCATCTCCTCCTCTAGCAGAATGCTTAGGTCTGTGTTTTCCCCAGGAATTCAGGATGAATGGCGGTTTGGTCATCCTCTTACGGGATGGGCAAGGATTGCGGCTGGGTTGAGTGTTTTGAGGGAAACCAGTTCTGGGCAGTGACTAACCCCACGGGGATCAAACGTCCGGGCAGGGCAGGCGGACTCCGCCGATCCGCGCCTCCGACGCACAGGGCAGCGCGCGCTCGCTGCGGGGCTTGGCACGCAGCCGCTGGGGAACGCGAGCATTAACGCTTCTGCTGGAGGCCGACAGTTACAAAGCTAAACCCTAATCTGGTCCTTCCTCCCTGCTCATACTCAGGAACCAGCCTGCAGTGCAGGTATCAGCCCGGCAGATAGGGTGGCTGTCAGGAACCGCAGCGCATGGGGAGGGACGGCAGCCCTCGGGCCACCCCGGGCAGCCGTGGGCCACGGGCCAGCCTGCTCTGACAGAGCCTCACGGTGCCCTTTGCTTTACTGCAGGGAAAAGGAAGAAAAAGGAAGAGCAAGGAAAGCAAGACAATGTGAATGGGAACAGAAATCGGAAAGACACCAAAGATGCCAAGTCTGGCACCAAGAAGAGGAAGAGCAAACAGAGAGGGGCTGCGGTCCCCGCGACGGCCACTAGCCCTGCCCAGTAGCTGCCCCTTTACGTCACCTGATGGCAAGACTTCATTGCTGCTATGTATATGAAAGCTTTATTGAACCAGAGCACTGCTACACAACACCTACACCTGTCCAGAAAGACAGACATATACTCCCAGACCGACCCACAGACCCGACAAAAACCACACACACGATATTTAAGGAGGCTACACACACCCCCCACCCGGAATTGCAGAAGGACGCTGCCAAGGAGTGGGAGCGCAGACGGAGGGAAGCCCAACCCCCCAGGGCCCCGCGGGGGATGCTGCGGGGAGCAGAGGTGGAGTATGAGTCAGCCAAGGACCCAGACGTGAGACTCCATGACCAAAGGCCTCGACTCGACACCGGGCGCGTGGCCCCAGCGCAGCACAGCTGCAGCCAGAGGGACGAGACTGGACCCGCACCTGGGACCCGGACACACGCAAAGGCCTCTTCCCCTGACTCTTTGTTTTCTGTTTTAAGCTGTATGACTTTATCATTGCGAATACATGTCAAACGTTTGTGGTAAGAGGTCAGTGGTATCTGCCCTGAATCTGCTTCAAAGAGTTATTTCAAATTAAAAAACAAAAAACCAAAATGACAACCAGCTTCCCGAGTGTGTGGTTCATGCCTTGGCCCCTATGGAGGCTGGTGTCCCACAGGACAGAGACTCGCTTGCGGAAGGGAAACTCACCAAAGCTTTAAGAAAATCCCAGAAAACGCTGCCAGCTGCACTGCAGCCGCAAACCAGCCGCCCTGCGCTCGCGGGACCCCAGCTGTGCTCTGCGGAGCCCCTGAGGAATTCCCCACTAAGGATCCAGTTCACATGCGGCACATGGAGAAAAGGAGAGATCACAGCAAACCACAGGTTGCCTCAACGTTGTGGCTCTGCTCGTACAGTCCCAGCCGCGGGACTCGGTGCCGGGCGGGCGATGCGCTCGTCTGGCTGCCCGGCCGCCGCCAGGCGCAGAGCAGGAGGGAAGGCAGGCGGGAGGGGGAAGGCTCAGTTCAGGCTCTGCAGAAGAGAAGCAAAACCTTTAAGTTCGGTAGGAGCTCCCGGTCTGCACGCCACCGACTGGAGTGCCCTGGCATCAGCGCAAACCCTCCTGCTCTGCCCGAGCCAACACCTGGGCAGAGGAACCGGGATGAGGACCATGCGGGACAGAGACCTAGTGAGACCCGCACAAGGCACATGTGGACGCTGCCTTCTCTGAGCGGGAGCTTTACCCTCGGCAGTCTCACAAGGCAGCAAATCCCTTATGTTTTAAAATGTGCTTCCTCGATAGAAATATGTGCAGATGTTTAATTCCTCCAGAGCTCAGCAAAAGCCCTCTGGTCCTGAGGGACAGAGCCAGGCGCTCCCAGAGATGTGCCCAGGGGTTAGTGATGCGCTGCGGAAGCTCGTAGCTCCCCTGGTCAGGTGATGGCCTGGGAGAAGCTCACCCCAAAGCTAAACCTGGTGAATACGATCTCTGCTGCACTTCCTTCCATACCAGCTCCTCTGCTCTGTGGTTCCAGAGGCTGGAGCAAGCCAGTGAGTGCGGGGGGACATTGCAGAGACCCCTCACTCGCTCAGGCTGTCCTGGTCCTCTCCTGTGAAAAGCTGGCAGTTCCTGGCACCCGCCGAGGACTCAGCTCTGGCAAGGACACCTCGACTCTCCCTTCGCCCCGTCCACTCTGCGGCTGGTTTGGCTCAGTGCAGAACGTGGGAGCTGCACAGTTGTTTGAGCTCCAGAGCTGTACCAAGCTCCCCGTGGCCGCTCTGCTGGCAGTGAAACCTTTCAGCCCATCATCCACTTTGTGTTTAAGTAAACAAGAAGCCGTTATATCTGTTACAGGGGATTCCATTTCAGCACAATGATAAATGACCAGCATTCCAAGCAGAGAGAGAAAGAGGTTCTTGAAAGTCATCCTTTGAGTTGTTTATGGATCATGTTCAGGCGATTCCTGAAAGCCTCCCAGCTGAGAGATCCGATCTCACCGCGTTTTCCAGCCCCCGCCAGCCTGTGAGACAAGCATGTTGTTTGTGCCGTGGCGTTGCATGTAAGCAGAACCATTTTTCCTTTCCGCTTTCTAGCAGCAATAATCAGTAACCCTTTCACGAACCTCAGCTTGCGAATTCATAGACGACCCCTGCCTCCCTCCCTCCCTCCTGCTGCAGCGTCTCCATCCAGTTCTCGACAAGGACCAGAGACAAGAGCGCGCGTCAGGACGGCGTGACACGCCCCGGGGCTCTGTTATCCGACTGGATTCCCTACAGAAACTCGTGGCAATAATCGCACAACTATTTCAGAACTAAACTGCATATAATAAATCAACACAATCTATTTTATAGAACTCTCTAGAGTTGTTGGGTTGGTTGTTGTTTGGGTTTTTTTTAGAAAAACTGACCAATTTGTTTCTGTTGTCGCCTTTTCCTTTCTTTTCCTCCTTTTTCTTAGCAAAATGGGAAGAAAAACAGAGAAAGGCAGAGGAAAGTTTAAAACGCATATGAAGAAAATCCAAGATTTTTCAGTATGGGTGATTTCAAAATTAAATCGTTATAGGAAAAATTAGGAGAAAATTACAAAGAAATAAATCCCATTTCTTTTCATTTTTTAATCAGCTCGAGAGTCGTGCTTATTCCCACTCCCAGAGAGCTGGTTCATTTATGAATTCATAAAGATTTTGCCTTTGACCAACGTGATCTGCACCCTGACCTCAACAGCCCGAGCCGGAGATTTCCTGAGACAGGTTGATGTCATCTCAACTCCCAGGCACACGAACGCTCTTTTTCAGCCCAACAAATAAACCTGTCGTGGTGTTCTCTCCATGGCATCACTGTAAAATACGCTTCTTTAAACAAATAAATAAAATAAAATAAATGGGTTTGCTGAGCGAGCTTTGTTTGCTTTATTCACCAAACCTGGAGTCAGACCCCAGCTGATGAAAGATGTTTAGAGAGGGGGAGCCTCTCCCCAGCAGCGCCCGCCGGCCACCCGGGAGCCCTGCGCACTGACAGGGACAGCGGTACTGGAACGCTGCCGCTCCGGCTGCCGCGCGTTCACCTTCGGAACATCGACCACCTCGTCGCCAAGCTGCGGAAGCAGCCTCTGTATGTGCAGACACACAGATCCTCATCAGACTCCATCGCATAGAGAGCGTCTTCTCTTTTACTTTTGACCCAGCTGGTGTTGATTCACTGGACAGAATTCTACTCAAATCTGCAGGATTGGTTCTGGGCAGTTTACTAGGCTTTTGGGTAACTCATCCCACGTAACAGGGAACAAAAGGCAAAGGAGAATATATTAACAGCTTACGGTCTGGAACTGTTTAATTTCTATCTCATTTGCTGAGATTTAGGGGCTGAAGCAGACAAATCTCCCCAAACACCGGTTGGCTGCGCGATGTTCTTACCCTCTCTGTGCCACGTACATCTGTATTTTTCATCAGTGACAGTCAGGTTAAACGTGCGCACACTCACTCCTCGCACAGTAATTTACTGGCTCTCCGCCCCCCGCGAGATGGAAGCAATGTATATACTCCTTAGCTCGTGTTTATGTTAAAATGATTTCTCACTCTGGAGAAACCTTCACTTTGATTAAAGGAAGCAGAGTAGGATAGTGAAACAGGTTATCCCTAACACTATTATTTGGATTACATTGTCCGGGAACACTAAAAGGTATATTTTATACATATTTACAGATTTTATTAAGTCAATAGTCTTCACAGAGAGAGACGTTAGGAATTACATTTTAGGGAAAACTCTATTAAAATTGCAGAAATACCAGCTGTATCTGACCAGCCACCAGAAATAAATCACACCAATGGCTCTTACATATAGCATAACGTATTTTACCCAATCGAATGCTGTTCAGATGGAGCTGCTTACCCCAATCTTCACGATTTTTGAAGAGCAGCAGGATCTTAGCGGGAAAAAAAAACAACGAGGCAATCATGAAGATCATATATATCGTTATTTGGAGCACAAGCTGAAACACCCGATGAGAACCTCGCCTGCAATTCACCGTGAACGGCCACCACAAATCCTGTCTCGCGCGAGGCCAATGCCCCTCTGTGACTTCTTTCTGTGACCTGGATTTTCCCCTCCCTCCAGCTCACCCCCACAGCTTCCAGTCACCACTCGGGGAACTCCAGAGACAGGGTGATGGAACTGGGGACTGATTTGTTTTCTCCTGTTAAGGAGCTGTCAAACCTGGAGCCTTTCGCCACTGAGCCCACCTCCTGCTCTTGTAAAGCTGCATCCCTGAAAACTGATTCCTGAGGAACCGAGCTGGCAAACTCATGTGGGGAGGAACCTTCCATAGCATCTCCTGGGCGTGCGTGGGGTGATTTCGAGGCCTGGCTACAAAACCCATTCCTGGCCTTGTGCTCCGCGGGGAATCACAGCAAGGAGAGCAAGACGCCTGGTGCTGCCTTTAGCCTGCGAAAGAAAACAAAGCAGCTCGACGCCACACCGAAAGAGTGCTCTGAGTACATGTCCAGTCTTGTTCTGAAGTCTTGGAAACCTATTTTTCCTTCATTTAATTGACAAAATCTGTAGATCATACAAGGAAGACAGTCCCTGCCAAAAATCAGACATCTCTAGTTTTTAATAATACAATGGGAATAACCCCTCAGAACATATGTAATTATGGCAATGAGTCACCCTGATGGCATCACGCAACCACATTCCCTGGGATTTTGACAAGGAAGGGGCCACTTTCGAAACGATCTCATTTCAGCCATGGTCAGGCCAGTCGTGTCGCTGATGCCGAGGCCGCAGCAGAGCTGGCAGGGACGGAATCCCCCCGGCCTCTCGGGCACGCAGGGCGGACAACAGCCCCCTGGAACAAATTGAAGGAGTTCAAAATTGAAACAGGAGGATGCATCAATAGCAAGTGAAAAACTTGTGGGCCACAAAGCAACAAGAGATGGGATCAGCAGAGTAAAATATCTGACTGACTTGCATGTTAGCAGAGACACGAGTAAACAACCACAGCTACGGAGATGCTGCCAGTTAAACACCGACTGCTGGTCCCAGAAATGCCGCTTTGGTCAGGAGAAACACGCAGGCCGGCGGAGAGCAGCTGAGACCTGGACTTTATTCCAGCACGGATGATGTTCCCATACGCTACCGGCATCACCTTTTCTTATCGCCGAGAACACAGGCGCGCCGCCCGGCCGGCGGGTCTGGCAGGGCTCACCCTAAGCGAGGCCGGGGAAAGCGGAGCCCAGACCTCCCCGTTAGAGCCTCCAACGTGGGAAAGCAACAATTAACTCTGAGGCATTACCAAGAAAAGTCCTCCACGACATAACCTCATGTCCAAAGCTATTTCTATTCTTTCACAGAAAGAGACAGCGGCTTTCTGGACGCGCTCCAAGACGTCTTGCTAACAATGAGAAGAGTGTTTTCTTAAGGAAAAGGAAGAAAGAGTGGGGGAGAACAGAGCGAGTATTACTCAACTATTTAGTCTAAAAATCTGAAAATCAAAAGGATCTTCTGACAGATTGTATCAACTTTAATGGAAAACACACTTGTCCTGGGAAGACTCTTCTACTTGAGCCTCAAGTCTGATAGCTTAAACAATTATCTACAATTTGGAATTAATTTCTTATGCCCACATCAATGTGTATTTTTTAAATGCCCGAGGCACAGATAATTTTATTAAGAGGAAAAAAAAAAAACAACAAACAACAGTGGTAGGTTTAACCAAAACAGACCGAATATTCAAGACGGCCATCTTACAAAACATCTCGCCAGGCTCCGCTCGTTCGGGCTTCGCGGTGCCACAGGGACCACGCGCTACCTACGAGGGAAACGCTGAAAATCGTTGAGAGAACAAAATCCCAGAAGCTCTGTTATTGTTCGGGATTTAGAGGAGCATTAGCAGAGCTGGGTGGAAATTGAACCCGCCGTGAACACTCTGCTGCTAATGAGCTTTCAGAAGCGATGGGCCAGAGCTTTGTTTTGGGGAACGATTCCCCAGCGCGCTGAGCCCTTTGGCCCCAGCCCAACCGCTGGTATAAATTAACACCGTTTCAGCGGAGCTTTGTTGATTTCCCCTAGGTGAGGATCTTTCCAATGCCTATTAAAATCTGGCAGCACCACGCGCGTGGGCTTAGCCTTTAAACATGTAATTTGCCCAAATCTGTGCCGCTGCCTCGCCCATGTGATTCTTTACACACGCACAAAGACGCCAGCGCGGTTATTTCTCATTCTAAAGGGCCTTTGGCAGCGAGTGTGGGGAGGATGGAGCCAGACTCTGCTCGATGGCACCAGGGACAGGACAAGGGGTAACGGGTGTGAGCTGGAACACAGGAGGTGCCACTGGAATCTGAGGAGGAACTTGTTTGCAGTGAGGGTGCCAGAGTCTGGTCCAGGCACGCAATGAGGGGCTCCCCAGGCAGCGGCCTTGCTGCTGCCGCCGCGCCGGGACCCCCACGAGCCCCGCGGGATCAGCGGGACCGGGGGACGCTCCGCGGGGACCGGGGGCGACTGGGGGGACTGGTGGGACTGGGCCAGGCCAGGCCAGGCCTACGCACTGCCATGGCGACATGGGTGGGTGTGGGTGTGTGTGTGGGGGTGTGTGTGTGTGGTGGTGGTACACGTGGTTGCCATGGCGACGGGGGGTTACACGTGGTTGCCGGGGCGCCGTGACGCGCCTGCGCAGCGCGTGGTGGCGTCCCCGGAAGTGCGTCACGGCGCTGCCCGCCCCCCGCGCCGGAAGTGCTGTTGCGGCCGCTTCCTGCGGGCACGGAGCTGGCGGCGGAGCCGCGGCGGGACTCCCGGAACCGACAGAACCGAACCGAGCTGAGCCCCCCGGCCCCGCAGCCATGGTGAAGCCGCGCTACAAGGGCCGCAGCACCATCAACCCCTCCCGCGCCAGCACCAACCCCGGTACGGGCCGGGGGCGAGGGTCGGGATGGGCCGGGCTGGGATGTACCGGGCTAGGCCGTACCGAGACCTACCGGGCCGGGATGTACCGTACCGGGTGGTACCGGGCTAGGCCGGGCCGGGCTGTGCCGTGCCGCACCGGGCGGTACCGGGCCGGGTTGGGCCGTACCGGGCCGTCCGAGCCTGACCTGACGCTTTTCTGTCCCTTCAGATCGCATCGGGGGCGCGGGAGGGACCAACATGCGGGACCGAGCCACCATCCGCCGCCTCAACATGTACCGGCAGAAGGAGCGCAGGTGAGTGGGCCCGGCCCGGCCGCCGCTACCGGGGCTCGGGGGGTTCCCCCCGCCCCTGCCAGGGCAGCTCTGCTCACAGAGCGCCGTGTCCGGGATCTCGGTAGCAGCAGGAGCCGGGGATCCGCGTCCCGAGCTCCAGGGAGAGTGGTGATGGTGGTGGGAGTCGGAGCGCAGCGGGAGCGGCTGCCCGGAGCTCAGCGCAGAGTCGTGACCCCGAAACGCCCTGAGCTCCTTCGTGTCCTGCAGCGGCGCAACCCCAGAGCTCCCGTTGGGGTCTGAGGAGCCCGAGCCCCCCGGCTCCTTCGAGAGGCGCCCCGGAGCCGCTCCCACCTCGGACACGTGTCCCCGCTAGGCTGCAGGTGCTGCCGGGGGTTCCGAGAGCCCTGCCTCGGGTCAGCCGCTGTGTTTGGGTTTGCCATGTTCCGCTTCGTTTTGCGAGCGGGCTGAGGAATCAGTATTTAAAAAAATCCTTCTAAATCTAAGCCGTGTCTCGACTGGGAAGTTCTCCTCGATGAGTGTCCCGCACCACGCGACGGGCGCGGCCGATTAAAACGTTCCGCGTGAGCCCCGGAATGGGAAACGGCGGCTAACGGGGAATTGCAGCGGCGGCTTCTGCGCCCTGACATCAGCAGCCTCCGTCTGCTGCCAGCGCTTCTCCTGTTCCAGTGTCTGAGTTAATTACCCTTAATTAGAGCAGGAAGGCGGCATGAGTCTCCAGTAACGATCTTGGGGGCGCCAGTTCTGGGTGAAGGGTGTTTCTGGGTTTTCTTCCGGCCTCGTGGCTGCCGGGGGGGTTGTGCTGCCGCTGCGTATTTACGGCCGTTCCCCTTCGCCTAGAAACAAGCACGGGAAAGTGATCAAACCTCTGCAGTTCCAGTCGACGGTGGCACCGGGCACAGTGGCGAGAGTGGAGCCAAATATTAAATGGTTTGGTGAGTTTGTTTTCCGCTTTCAGACTCATCAGGCTTGAAAACTGCGGGACTTGGGGTGTTTGGGGGGGTTGTTCGTGTCAGCGCTGCGGCCTCGGCGCTGCACGGGACGGGTGCCGACGGCAAAGGGCCCCAACCGCGGTAAAATCCTGCGTCAGCTCAAACCCTCTGGTTTTTGTCGCTGGTGTTTTGTGATTCCAGGTGCACTATTAATATTTTACCGGTGTAGCTCGAGGGGGTTAAGCTCAGCAGCGCTCGGGCGCGACGTGTGTTTTTCCACGCAGGAAACACTCGTGTGATCAAGCAATCGTCCCTGCAGAAGTTTCAGGAAGAGATGGAAAACGTCGTGAAGGATCCTTACCGCGTGGTCATGAAGCAAAGGAAGTTGCCCATGTCCCTTTTCTACGACCGGATTAAGCCACACGTGAGTCCCGTCCGTCTGTCCCGGCACAGGCTGGGCTCAGCCTGCGGGGACGGGGCGAGCTGGACGCGCCGCGAGGGGCGGTTAGAGCGGATGATGCAGGGAGGGGAGGGATGTTTCTGAGCGCCTGCCCAGGCAAAGAAATGATGCTTTGCTTCCCCGTGGTTTGTGAGAAGCGCTGCTGGGTGTTAGAAGTTCTCATTCCTCCAAATCATCCCGCTCAGGACTGGGCAGCCTCCTGCCTTCCCTACCAGAGCTTCTCGCTGCTCGTGTGGCGGAGGGACCTCTGAGAACGCCTCACGCTGCAGCCCTGGGGTGATCCAAGCTCAAACACGCGCTTTTCATCCCGAAACGGGGATTCTTTTGCGTGCAGCCTCTGTTTCTAGTAAATCAACTTTAGTTGTTACCAGATTTTCTTTTCACGAGGTCTGAACCGTTCTCTGGGCTCTCGCTCGCTCCTTCTCCTTGTGGAAACCGGCCAGGTTCGTGTTGTAAAAACGTTACCTAAACTGAGGAAAAAGTTACAAGAGGCTGAAACGAGCGTTACAAAAACAAATTACCTCTTTCAGCAGCGAGCTGCGCGCGGCGCCAAGGAAAGCTGGCGTTTGTTACGGCCTTTAAGATCCGCAGTTTTGATTGTAATTACCCCTGACAAAAATCTGCGAATTTGGCGAGATTTGCGCACTTGTTAGGAAAACAAGGAGTGATCAAAGATAGCAGCTGAATTTTCGTCACCGGAGCTTTAATTACGCTTGACACCATTTACGGCGAGGGAACTGAAGCATGGCGCTTTGGCAGGCGCCGTGTCTTTCGCTGCTTATTAAATACCCGCTCTTGTGTTTCTCAAAGATTAAGCTGGGAAACTTAAACATCGTTAGGAAAGGGCCCGTAACTCTCGTGACGGGTCGCAGAGCTGCGCTGAGCCCAGGTCTTGTTCGCTGCGTGGCGGGAGGGGTGGAAAAAACGACGCTTGTGGGGTTCTTTCTCACCAACCTCTTTTTCCTTAGACCTCCAGAGTTCACATTCTCGACACTGAAACGTTTGAAACAACATTTGGCCCCAAATCGCAGAGGAAAAGACCGAATCTTTCCGCAAGTGACGTGCAGTCCCTGGTGGAGAACGCCGAAGCCTCGTCAGGGTCTTATGATCGGGGCAAGGACCGAGACCTGGTGACAGAAGACACTGGTGTAAGGTGAGTAGAAAGGGGAAGTTGCTCGTGGTTTGTGTTCCTGAGATGACCGCTCTGTTTTCGAAGAAGCGTCTCGTGCGCCCATCGACAAGGGCGAGGGCGGGGCGGGGGCTAAATCCCGGCTGCCTCCTCTCCTCTTGTGTCTGTGAGCGGCTTTAGAGGTGACGGCAGCGTCACCCCGTCGCTGCGGTGGCTGATATCTGGTGATCCCCTTCCAGGGATGAAGCGCAGGAGGACATATTTAAGAAGGGACAGTCCAGGAGAATCTGGGGTGAGCTCTACAAGGTAAGCCACGTCTGTCGGTCAGAGCCGTGTCTCGTCTGTCAGGCTTCATGAAATCAGGTGCTTCAGCCCAGCGCTGGAAGCCCTCTACAGCGGCAGGAGAGCTCACACAGCACCCACTGCTCTCAGGGAAGCTTTGGTACGGTTGAATTTGCTGTGAGGTGACGGTGACTTCCTTCATGCAGAGATGTCCCACGTCCGTTATTCCCTTTCCTGCTTTCCCCTCAGCCTCGTTTTGCTGTCTGACTTGCAGCCATCCACCCTTTTCTGGTGCTGGCACACAAACAGGAGCAGAAAAAGCCAGTGGCAGGAGAGAGCGGATTCATCTTCGCATCTCTGCCTCACTGAGCTTGATTCTTGAGCCCCTGTCCCGCTGGAACAAACATCCCCAAGATCACACCCTCTGGAGGTGAACAGGCAGAGCCAGGGGGTGGCTTCGCTTGGATCCTGGGGCTTCACCACAAACAAACCGGTCGCACCCCCTTGAGTTTCTTTAGCTTGAAACGTCTGCAGTGTTGATCAGGGTGATCTCTGGAGGGCTCTGACCCTCAGTGTCCCCTGAGCCCCCGTGACGGCCAGAGGGACGGAGACTGAGAATGAGCTGGGGTTGCGAGAGCAGTTTGTGCGCTCTCGGTGACGGTGAGGTGTGAAATCGCTCGACTTCTTGCTCTGAATTTCTGAATGCAGCTTAAAACCTTTTCATTTAGACTTTAAAGCGCTGGGAGTGATAGAGCAAAACAGATTTCAGTGAGACGCTGCCAAAAATGCAGGAAATAGCCGTGAAACAAATTCGCTTGGCTTGAAGCAAGCCATAAAATGGCAGCTCCCTGCTGTAGATGCTTAGTGGACTAACAGCAGGTTCCCGCTTGGCTCTGTGTTTCATACTGGTCAAGAAAACAGACGCTATATCCTGATCCTTTATGAAACGGCAGAACTGAGTCGCCACAGAATGGATGGCAAGCGTTGTTTTTGTCTGCTGAAGCGATTAATTTTCCCGTCTGGGTGCAGTGTTTTCGTTCCCAAGTGCTCCTGGTGCACAAGGACAGGTAGAAGCCGTTCAGCTGCCCGGGCTGAGTTTGGAGGGGAGTGAGGAGCAGAGAGAGGGGAGGCTCAGTGGGCATTAGTCTGGGCCTCGGCTGGTCTGTGGGGAAGTAACAGCTGTTTGTGAAGGATGCGGGGTTTTGAAATTAACGGTACAGGTTAGAAAATGCTCAGAGTTTTCTAAATGTGTCCTATAGATGTCTTTCTGTAGAAACCTCCTGCGTGATGTTTTTCAGGTGATAGACTCGTCAGATGTTGTTGTCCAAGTTCTCGATGCCCGGGATCCCATGGGCACTCGCTCCCCTCACGTGGAGACTTTTCTTAAGAAGGAGAAGCACTGGAAACATCTCATCTTTGTCCTGAACAAGTGTGACCTTGTTCCTACCTGGGCCACTGTAAGCACAGTCCTGCCTCTTGCTCCTTGGACCTCCTTTGTTCCTTTTGTAGCCGCCGCTTGAATTCTGCGGCCGGTGCTCCTGCTGGTCTCAAAAGGCGTAATGTAACTGGGTTAATGGGAACTCTCTGCTCGCCCGCAGTAAAAGTAATGATTATAATGTAAATCTGTCCAAGTTTGGCCGAGTTGAGCAACACTCACCAGCCACAAATTCTCTACTTCCTCCGTCTGGATTTAACAGTTCAACTGATGTCTCCAGAGTATGTTAAATGTTAGTCCGCCTAAGATCCGTATCCACCACAGCTGGTTTGCTTTATATCGTTAAACTAATTAGCTCTAGCTAGCAGTGAAGGCGTTTTTGGGAAATTGTTTGTCTTTTGTAAAAACAATACTCTGTCCTTTTAGCTGTCGGGCTGGTGAAACGCTTCAAAGGTTCTTGCAGAGCAATTTTCATAGACGGTTGCATTTGTGACCCGAGTGGAGATGCGGCGTCCTCCCGCTCACAAGCAGATTGTTTCGCCACCTCTGCAGCGCAGGCTCCCTCCTAACCCAGCCCTGTTTTCCTCTGCAGAAGCGCTGGGTTGCCGTCCTCTCCCAGGAGTACCCAACGCTGGCTTTTCACGCCAGCCTCACAAACCCTTTTGGCAAAGGTGCTTTCATACAGCTGCTGAGGCAGTTTGGCAAGGTACAGAACCATCTGGGGGCGGTTCTGTTGTTGTTTGTGGGGGGGTTAATGTGAAGATTTTTGTTAGTGTTTGGGGTCCAGTACCCTTCCCGTGGCTGTTCTGTCAGCAAACAGCAGCAAAACTCCCTTCGCTGGAGAGAAAGGGGGAAGTATTCCTTCAAAGACATTCAGAGTGAGAGGAGATCCAAACACAGCAGGTCTGACCATCAGTCTCTGGCCCAGGTTTCAGACAGAGTATCCCACTGACAATCCGTGGTGTCGTTTGAATGCGCAGAAGAAAGGAGATTGATAGGATGAGAGGAAC
>WEIS01078592.1:0-11363 GCA_013389965.1 Todus mexicanus | reverse complement strand
CACATTATTTATTTCACTGAGTTTTGAAAGTTAACCACAAGTAAAACCACGGAAGGATATGAAAATTTACCCTATTTTTTTGAATGGAGAAGAAATGCGATGAACTTTGCTATTACTGAGCCAAAGTTCAGGTTATAGCATCAAGGCCACATAGCATACAGCTAATAATGTTACTTTTCCGTACACCTTTCGTGTATCTATTTATATGTATGAAAACATACATACCTTGCATATATATTAATATATATTAATATATGTAATAGGTTGGGTAAACAATGTGAAATTGTCTTCTATCTGAAGTACACTGTCGTTAAACCTTTGAGACAACTGTAATTGAAAGAGATTAGAAGGTATTTACTTTCTGCTTCTCAAAATGTATGTGTTTTGCACAGTGATAATAGCACCCTTACAACTAAGTCGTTTCTTTCTCTCCTTGTGTGTGCACTACCTTAACAGAGCAGGTAAACCTCTTTAGAAGAGGAAAATGTAACTCTAAAATTATTTTTAAGAGATCATTTGAAGTCAGTCAGGCACAACACCTAGAAATGCTTTAAATTGGATTTTCTTTTTAAAATCAGATTTCAGGTTGACAGTGTCCTATACTGTTATGCTTAGAATTATAACCTGGAATTCTGCCGCACTTTGCCTATTGCCACTCTCAAACATGCGCTGCATCTCTTTTCCTTTGCACAAACGTTAATGCAACAAGAGCAGCTCAGATTGATTACACCGAGCCTTGAGATTGAGTACATTTTAAACAGGGTTTCAGCTTCAAGAAATTACCTGATGAGATAATCTTTATAAAGATGGGCTGAGCACTGTTTGTCAGTTTAAAGGGAGGACCAGCTCTGTGGGTATGTTTGGGACAGCTTATGAAACCCCACCTTGCTTGTTACTCCCCAGGGCAGGAGGAAATCAGCTCTTCATCTTTCCACCTTTCTGCCCTCACTAACGGTGGCATGGGCAAGGTGAGGTCGTGGTGTGACAAGAACAGCGCTGGCCTTTCTGTGGCAGGGCTCAGAGTGCTCTTTGTGGGATAATTGAGGCAGTTCTGTAATTACAGACACTTAGCATGAGGTTGGGCACGCTCTTGACCAAAGGGGTTGATTGTGCCGTGCTTCACACTCAAAATAAATATTCAGGCCTGCTTAGCTATACTTCTGAGATAAAATGACAGGCTGCAGGAACCTGAAGACACAAGTTTCCAGACTAGTATTCTGTCTGGGTACAAAATGTAGAAATGTGTGAAATGCGTATTGGTAGAAACAAATGGTTCTGAGCCACCCCAGCCTGTGCTATAGCTCATGACACTTGCTACCATTCTTGCAACACCCTCTGTTCTCATTCCAGGTTTGGTCAACCTCTGTTGCAGGAATATGTAACAAAAATACAAGTTACAGCATCAGAGTACAGTTATGCCATAACAGACTATTCCAGTAGGTAGGATATCTTAAGAAGCAACACTCTCCTTTACTTTTGGGGATATGAATAATGGCAGATGAAGCAAATCTGCTGCTGACTGTTTCTAGCCTTTTGCTTCATTTGAACTCCTGTGGCTTCCCCCCTCAGAATGTCAGGCAGTGCAATTGCCCGGGTCCTGCTCTATCTCCATGCTGAGCCTTTACCCTCCATCTGATTCATCATTTTTTTCATCTGAATTTGAGATGTGAACTGCTGGCTCTACTGCTGTGTCACGGCTGCCGCTAATTTGGTGTGACTTGCATTGTGGTAGGTTATTCAGTCTCTGTTTCTGCCTTTTAATAGTTTTGAACCTATGTCTGTCTGCTAGGTAGGACATTGTCCTCAGTTAACGGAAGGATTTCACTGATTTTCTGTGTTGTGAACACAGGGTTAGTTTTAAAATAACATCTGTGTCTACTAGCTGTGTTACATAAGGCAGCGGTCAATGATTGGTACTAGGCTTTTTTACTGGAAGTTGCTTCCTCACTCCTGGCTGTAGCAGAGAGAATCTAAATGGGCGCTCTTTAGTAAAAAAAAAAATTAAAAATCCAAGAGTTTTGATTTTAATCAAGGAATATGTTTTATTTCTGTAAATCAGTTGCTGTTCTAAAGATCCATCAGTAAGAGATGTTATTGCGATTTGATGTTTTCTGTGTAAGGAGAGCATGATGGTAAGATCAGCAGGTGATGTATGATGGTGCTCTGTTCTGTGAAGGCTACGGGCCCGTGACACTGGCTTGCTGTTCAGGACAAGACAAACACACAATTACCCAACCCTAATATTTAGTGAAGTCCTTGAGTATTTCTTTTCTTAACACATTGCCATGGTTAAATTAATGTTGATTTCTATGGTTCCTCTTTATAATAAGAAAGAAAGTTTCATTATCTTACACCTGATAATATAATATTTTTGATCTATTTTGGAAATCACCTTTGAGCTCAAAGCCTTTGAGCACACTTTTCTGACTTGCATGAGCTTTCAAATATAGACTTCAAGAAAATACTTGTTAGAGGGTCTCAAGCCAATCATTCAAATGCTATCTTTACAAAATTACCAATTCATCAGCTGTTTGAAACTGGAATGACTTTTACAGCAGATCAACAATTTCAATGTAACTGAGCCCAGGGTGAACATTCTATATTTGTCCTCTTTAGCCTTCCAATTGACTGCACACTATAATATTTATGAACTTATACTTCTGTATGTTTGTGGGTTTTTTCTATTGCATCAACTGAACGAGTTGCTCCTTTCACTTAGGGAAAACGTGCATGCTCCTCGAGACTTCTTGTTGTGCTTTTCACTTTCTTTGCTAAATATGCCACCTACTACTATCAGTACTGAATCTTAACTTCTTTAACATTTAAGGGCCCAGAATGTCAGGCATTACCTCAGGATGTCACTTTTCCTACTGTCAGTATTTGTGGCTACAATTCTTTCTGAATAATTCATTGAAAAAAAAGCCTCTGAAAATGTCTTTCAAATCTTGGCCCTTGCTTCTTTATTCCTAGTAAACCTTGTTTCTTTAAATCTTAATTTGATGCTGATGAGCTTCAGTGGGATAAGATTCCTGCTGTAGACTTCAGTGGGTTGCACAGGGCTCTTGCTTAGGAAGCCATCAAGGCCTCTCATCTTCATGTTCTAGTCCTGATGTTAGTGTTTAAAGAAAAAAGAATAAGTAGTAAATCACATTGTCATTAGGATTTATTTAAAAGCATTCAAAGTGACTGCAGTGAGGTTTCTGTACCTGTAATATTTCAATTAAACTTTACTTTAAAAATAAAAGAATCAAGAAACATGTTCCTCTTGCAGCTCTTTCTCATCGTCCTAGCAGTTTTGGAGGAGCTAACATACTATTTTGGTTTTGTTGTGTTGAATCTTCTTTTCCATCATCTTGTACTGTAAAAGCCTTGCCACCTGTATTTTGGATAAGCTTTAAATGCTCAGCCACACTTCAGCTAGATGAGGTTTGTGAGGAGGTATACTTACATAGTTTCAAAGAGAAAACAAGATTTGAAGCATTCCTTGTGTGAAGAAAGGTTTGTATGCCTGAACTACTTTTCTCCCTATATTTCTGTGTCTAGTGTAAGATATCACTTCATCTTACAAAACTTGTTTTGCTTGTGTCTTTATATCATTATTGTTATAATGATTCTCATTGTGATAGATGCATGCAGGCACTTATGATTTATTTCAGTTCTAGTAGCGCCCACAATGGGTGCTAAGTCTTTCCAAGCACTTAAAAGCAGTCCTGAGGAGTTTACAATCATCTGTTGCCAGGAATTGGCATCTGATGCTTGCTTAAATGTCTTACTGTCCAAAGGGAAATATCTGTGTTGGAGAACCATGCAAGCTCTAAGGATACCTGTGTTCCCTCCACCCCTAGTAGATAAGAGCTATCCTCTCGCATGTCTGCTTAGGTGGGTTTGCTTTATAAGAAAAGATGGTTTATCAGACATAGTCTCTTTAGGTTGTAGTTAGATTCAGATACTGCCTGACTAAACAACAAAGTACAATACCTACAGTTCAGCTGGATCGCCACTCCAACACATTTGTAAGACACTAAGCCTTCAAATACTCTGACTTGAGTAAACATTTTCTTGTGCCTTGATGAAATCAGATTCTTGCTTCCTGATGGAACTCTTTGTCACAACATAAATAGCATTGCTCTGTAGAGATGTGAAAAGCACAGCTTTGCTTTCCTTGTGTAAACCCAATGTTGTTCCACTAGGCTATTCACTGCTTGTAGTGGAGCCCCTGCATCAACAATAAACATTATGCCCTTTTCTGTTTGCAGATAGAAATGTATCTGCTTTGATTTCCCTGTGTAAATGCTTAGTTCTGTATCATTTCAACACATTTTGACCTTCCTACTCTGTGTAGGCAGCTTACATTTTCAGACTGGAGTGCAGGTATTACCGAGGTGGGACAGAATTAGTTCTATGCTAAGAGAGTGGTTCTAAACAGAAATAATGCTGATGTACTTTCCTTTTTCACCTTACAGGAGGGAGATTATATATACACCACCTTGGTTTTACTGCAGCCTGCGCAAACATCCCTCTTGCAACAACTTGAGGCTATGTATGCCGCATTTAATGCTACAAATATGCTGCTGTTATGAGCATGCTTTACTGACATGAAATGCTTTGATCAAGTGTGTGCTAGACATTGTGACTGAACAGCACAGGAACACATAGAACATTAGTTGATATTGCTAGTGAAAACCAAAACTAAACAAAGCCAACGTTATGTAGCAGAGTTTACTCTGGCGATAGCATTCTTAAGAGTGTGGCTATTAAGTTTAAAAAGACCAAATACATATACTTCTTTTTAAAGTTTAATCTGGTCCTTGAGAACCTTATATGAGACCATTAATGCTAAGAAGAAATCTACTGTCACGAAATTGCAGTAAGGGACTAAATTGAATGCAGAATGGGAGAGTCTTATTGCTAGACTGCGCCAATTATATTGCCACTTTTGTTTCTTTGCTAGAAGACTGATAGGGATCTACAAATGCTTAGATCCCAAAGGATTTGAACATGTCTGGTGAAAATTGGAAATCAATAGGAGTCTATAATCATGAGCAAACTGTATCATTTTTATTGGGGTGAATGATGGCACCCATCCAGGGAGATGCCATGGATGTGGGTCAATCAAGCATATTCGTTGGAACCATCTACTCAACATGAGAAGCACAAGGACTCAGTTTCTTGGCAAATTAAGCATATTACTTGCTTCTTAATTAGCAAAGGAAGAGGAAAATGTGATCTTCCAATTCAGATTAATATTTTGTAGCTTAAGAGGAAAGATGAGGATTCTTTTTCTGGATGTGGATTTTAGATGTATTGGCAGTCCTGCTGAGGAGGCAAACGTTTAGTTTCCAGTCAGTCGACTGCAAATTCATCTTGGGTCTGGCTTGAAGCAAACTTCGTGTCCAAAGCTGAGAGATAATTTAGTCTCCAGGGTTATTCTGTCCTGATTTTTACTTAAGCAAAGGCTACCAATTCAATGTGACAATGAGAATTACTATCCACTAGGGGCCAAACTATCCCCACCAAATGCTTGATGTCCTTTCTGAAACACTTTTCTTCCCTGGTAATTGTATGCTTTTTATCTTAATTTTTTGTGGGTTTTTTTTTTTGAGCCCAATATTCGATGCATTCATTTCAGACTGTCCTTGAGCTCTCCAAGTCTCGGGCTGAAGCCAGAAGATACAGTTCACTTGTTCTAGAGAAATATGTAGCAATTCTGAATATTATGACTATATTTGTCTATAGAGTAGGCAGGCAAGATATAAAAGTCAGTCTACTGATAATGAACATAAAAGATGTCAGTTTTCAGAGATGGGTGAAATTATGTCTATTGAAGGCTCAAAACCAATTTCTTCCATGTATGTAATAGCTGAAATGATCCTGCTCACTGTACTGAAGAAGGGATTATGAAAGGTCTCAATAACAGATGGCTTGGTAAAGGTATGATTCAAAGCTCAGTGAAGTCAGTGGGCAGCTCTTCAAGCTAGACATGTTCCTAAACCACATGCTACTTGCACATCTCTCTGCTTCCTTTAGTGTTTGAGAAAGCTGAGGAATGGAGGAAAGCACTACTAAGATGCCCCAAAGCATGCATCTGTTTAAATGTAGATGTTATCTGTGGTCATTGGCAAATAAAATCTTATGTTGTAGGCTTTTAATGGGAATTTGCTGTAATCAGCATCTTGTATCTCTCCACAGACTCTAAACCCCAGAATTCTGAGCTTGTTCTTGAGGTTTTCTTTCTCCCACAAGGTACTAACAAAAGAACTATTGGATTAGTTACAGCTTTCATTAAAATGTAATTAAAAGATGTCATACTTTTATAGTTGGACTCAGCTGTAGCCAAACATATGGGCATAGTAAAGCATTTCACAGAGCTGAAAGATTTTGTGGTCCTGCTGAGAAAATAATAGCTTTACAGCTTCTAACTTAATTATTCTAAAATTAATAATAACAATTGTTAAAGTTCCTCTCACTCTAACAGAGTAGCTTTTAATATTTGTGGCTGAAATGCTCAGCGGTGAAGGTAGTTACTCTGCTGTGGATACAGAGAGACTCTAGAGCAGCTTGGGGTTCTCAATCCTGCTTGGTATTTACAAAAGATGCCTTGCTGTTCTGGGGACATGCATGAAGCATTGTTTGTGTTCAGGGGAAGGGACCTGAACCTCTGCCACTCTAGTCTGGAGAGGACATCCTGGCTGCGAGGTCTGCCATGCATTAATGTATTTGCTGCTCCTGGAGGTGAGCTGTTTGCAAATTACTCTCGGATGGAGGCAGGCTGGGATGTTGCATATTTAGGTTGCTTCCTGGAATGGAGAAATATGTCTGGGGTTTTACTGCAGTATTTTGAAGTTAGTTGTACAAACCCAACTGCAAAAGGAGGGAAATCTATAGTAATAACTTGGTCCCTGTGCAGTCAGGGCAGGATCTTTGGTTCAAGTCATTGCTCAAGAACAAGGATCTGAGCAGGGGCTCCCCCACACCACAGCAGTGCCCTTGAGGTGGTGGGTTTATAAAGTTCTCAATGCTTGTTTTGTACCTTGGCTGTGGATATATAAATACCAGTGCTTGGGTGGTGAATAGGATGTTTCTGTGTTGGCGAGTCTTGCTCTGGGCTATTCGCTAGCTGCAGCCCAGTGTGGCTGCCTGCTCCAGCACTCCCCAGCAGCAGATGTGCAGGCACCTGTCAAGGCAGGCAGTGGCTCAGTCTACTGGTTTTGCTGGGACAGAATCATAGGCCCGTCATGGTCTGCAGGCTATTAGCAGTTTGGAGTCAGCCAGGGCAGCTACCCCAAGTGGCTACAGATGTGTCCCAGCCCATAAACATCATGCTCAGTATAAAGGGGGTGGTTTGCTTGGGATCTTTTCTCCTCTTCCTTCTCCTGAGGCCTACCTTCCCATTTGCTGTGGCCACCTTACATCTGCTGGGCTGACTATAACTTTGCTTACTTTATCCTGGCATTGGTATTAGTTCGGCTGTTTCATTAAATCTGTTCTCATTTCAACTTCTGAGTCTCCTTTCCCTGATTCCCTCCTTTTGGCTGGGTGATTGGGTAACAGATCAACTACTGTAGTTTAGCCCTGGATACGAGCTAAATGTAGACACTTGGTAACTGTTTTAGTGACATTAGCAAGACCCGAACAGTAGGGCCCACACTGGTATAAAGTAGTAGATAAGCANTGAGATAGAATTAACAACTCTCCAGTAGCATCACATATTGCTAGTCCCAGGAAAAAGGATTTAGCCACTTTGTACATCATCCTGGGATATCGAAAGCACTTGCTCACCTTGGACATCACAGTTAGTATGCATGCAGTGCTCTTTTTGGTGTTAATATTAATTAATTGACATTAATAGCTGTGTCACAAAGCAATGACAACAAGATAGAGGAGGGCTTCTCAGTGCCAACAGCTCCATCACACGTTCATGTACTCATGCACCAAGACTTTGCAGCGTCCAGGCCGAAGTCCTGGGGATCAGGCCATTGGCTTGGCCGGGAGCGAGTAGCCCCGCTCCCCCTACCAGCTCTGCACAGCTGCATCATGCGCGAGCAAGACCAGCACTGCCTGGGGCCAAGATAAAGATTTCATTGGGAGAATAAGATCAGTAGTGTTGGCAGGATATGAAATGATAGGAAAAAGAAGCACATTTCTGCACTCTTGTGACTGGTACATGGAAAATGCTTCCATTTCACAAGAGCTGCTCTCCTGGAGAATGCTATCAAAGTATTACTTTAAAGAAACTGTCTCATTCAAAGAACTCTACCAAACTAACGTTATCATGAGTGTGTGGTTTCTGCAAGGCCTGACCATGAGCCTGAGCCCTCCAAGTGCTGAGAAGTAGGGAAGGTTGGAATGCAAAAATGGCTAAAATATGCAGAAATTACTACAATTTATTTAATTTTTCAAGTCAGTTATATTTGGGGTACAAATTCCAAATAAATGATACAGTGTGAGACTCACTGTTCAGATATTGTGGACATCTGTCTGGAGATTATTCTCTAACAAAAGAGTCTTAGAAATCATTCATATAGTTTGTATTCATGTCAGGTTTTGGTCACAGACAAATTCACACATTCAGCAGTGTAGTTAATCTCCTAGATACCCACCACAGAAGAATAGGGATTAATACATTTATCTTGTAAAACAATGCAGTCCTCCTCTGAATTACAACCAGAAATTAGACTGTAGTTATCAAATATGCTCAGTGAGGTTATGAATCAAGTCACTGCATTGTTAAAATTCCTGTGTCTTATCACCTCCCATTTTGAAGGCTGCAGCTATCAGAGAGTCAGCTGCTGGCTAGATTTGCTGGAGGCAGGAAGTGCCTTCTCCAGCAGAGAATTTCTGCATGAGGGCAGAGAGAGGGCTTTGCCTTGCAGATGTCTGGATCCAGAAGTCCAGAAAAGATATCGGGAGATGCCCCTGGACTCGGTGATCCATAAAACCTTCATGAAAGTCAATGACTGTTCCGGCAGGGATCAAAGCCATCGTTTACATGGCATGCCAATGGTGATAAATCTGTCCTGTAGACACATGCAGGACTAGTGAGTGTCACACCACACAATTGCTGAAGTCTCTGTTAAGCTCAGAAAAACTCATACTAATCTCAACCTAAAAAAACCCAACCCCAAAATAGAAATCAAAAAACTACTGCTAGCTATAAGGAAAGAAAATCTCCCAGCTTGTAGTTTTGGAGTGAGGAAGGGCTCTTTCATTCCCTATTCCTTCTGCATGTATATGGCACATACATTTATAGGTTAATGGTACCTTTAAGGAAATGCAACTCTTGCAGTGGTTAACAGAATATTTATTTTCTACAAGCAGCGTTATAAAATCCACATAGTTCCTGCCTTCTAAACGATAATTAATCTGCTGGTGCGCATTGCCCATCTCAAGACTTCCGCAGTGCTATGCTTATGTTTCTCATTAAAACGAATCCTGGAGGCACTTTGTTATTGTTTAGACTGTGAAAACCACTGGCGGGGTTTTTTCCTCCCCCCCCGTATGTTTTGTAAGTGCTAAACGCAGGAGGAATTTAGCATGTTCTTTAAAGGACTGCACATTAATAATACATTCTCGACCACAAAAAGAAAGCCAAATTGCTGAATGGAAGTTGTATAAGTCAACAGCATTCAGGAAAAGGCGCTCTGCCTTTAATCTTTGCTACAAAGAGATGCCCTCGTAGTTGAGAGAGTATCATCTAGAAGTTGACCGATTCTTGCTTGATGCACTGCTCTTGTGCCTTTCAACAGGGCTTTAGGGGGTTATTTCAACAGCATTGTAGATGACAAGGCTTGGATTAGTGAAACTTTTCAGTTCTATCTTTGTTTTTTAAAAGGCTGCCTGCTGTATGGGAGCACTTGTGTGGCTTTTTTATGTATCCCTGTCTCTTGCCATAGGTAATTATTTATTAATGTAAACCCTGCAAGAAAGATTGATTGTGTCAAGAGGAGAGCAAAGAAATAATAATCTAATAAAATTCTACCCTGATGCCCCTGTCTGATCCCAATATGAGTCAGTAATTGTGTTTTTTACCACACTGCATCAGCTAATTCCCAAATTCAAAAGCAGTTTTGTTTGGTAGTGCTAAGACTGTACCAAAACACGCCCACTATTAGGCTCTGTTAATTGATCCAAGTTGATAACATTAGCACTACTCTGCACATAAGCCTGTAGCAATGCTGCAGTATTTACACAATACAGAGGATTAGGGTTAGTGGAGCTGTTGGTAGTTGTCTGAAATCAGCTGTCACATGAACAAAATGAACATGTGCTAGGAAAGTGGATTTACTTTGCGTTTAGGTTTTGCTTTCACTCCTAACCCTGTCGGTACCATACACTTCTCTCAAGTTTCTGTGTCTTTAACATTTTTCACTTTGTACTTGGACAGACACTGCTGCCACTCCTGTGTGCTGGGGCTCCAAGCCATGCAAATCAATGTCTAAATACCGCCTTGAAATAGTAAACCTTGGGATTCAAAGGAAGAGGCTGGAAAGCTTATCATCTTGTTTGGTTATATTAGCAGCTTGATTATATTTTTGGTTATCTTACTCTGTGAGCTACAATCTCCTGTCTAGGTTCTGATATAGCTGGACCTTGCTGTCCATGAATTTGTTGGAATGCTTCTTGTATCCATTCAGGTGGTCCTTCTCCAGGCTCCCATGGCAGCAGCTTCCAGAAGTTTGCTGCTCACTGCATAAAGAAATACTTCCCTCTCTCTTGTAAATGAATCTTCATGTTCTTCCAGGTGCTTCCTTACTCTTGCGCTGCAGCGCTAAGTTCAGAATAAAACCAGGACACTGCTTTGCACTTGTTACATCCACAAGTAGTTGACAGGCTTTATTAAAGATCAAATTTAAATTTTACAGCTCTATGGAGAGTGAAGGTACAGTGACGTTTGTGCAGACTGGTGAAAAACAGGGAGGGTTTGAGCTATGGGGAAGTTTTGCAAAAGCTCTTAAATTGCATATAATTTTTCAGTTTCATACTACTTTGAGTATAGCTGGTTTTGTTCATTTAGGGAGGGTCACTCTGATCACACGAAGTATCAGCTTCCTAATTTTACTTCGTCTTAAAATAACTGGTGAGTCAGTTGTCCCCCCAGTCATGCTGTACGGCAGAGGGATGGTGTGGTTTCATTGGGTAAAGTTTGTCTTATATGTGAAAAACTTTGGGTTAGTTACAAAGCAAAACTTCATGAATTTCTTCAATTTTTCGATAATTTTTTTTTTTTTTTTCATTCCCCCTGCCCCCCCACCCCGAACGGCAATATGCCCAGTGGAAGTCAAATCCTTCAATTCAGTTTCCAAAAAAGAAGCAGTTGCCCTGTATGTCTGAAATATTAATTAAAAAGAAGCAGGAAAAAAAAA
>WEIS01078589.1:0-17798 GCA_013389965.1 Todus mexicanus | reverse complement strand
CGAGGGGTGGGTGGGTGGGTGGGTGCTGTGCTGGGGTCTCCTGTGGAGCCTCACCAACACCGCGCTGTGCTCTGCTCCAGCCCCACGTCAACCTCTACGGCTCCCACCCTTTCTACCTGGTGATGGAGGACGGTGGTTTGGCTCACGGCGTCTTTCTGCTGAACAGCAACGCGATGGGTGAGTCCCGGGGAGGTGCCGGGCGTGGGCTCGGTACCCGTCCCCATCCTCAGCTTGTTCCTCCGGCGTTTGTGCTCCTCCAGACGTGCTCCTGCAGCCCAGCCCAGCCCTGACCTGGCGCACCACGGGTGGCATCCTGGATTTCTACATCTTCCTGGGCCCTGACCCCAAGAGCGTGGTGCGGCAGTACCTGGACGTTGTCGGTAGGGCCGAGCCGCGGGCGAGGGACGTGGGCGCTCCTGGCACGGCTTGGCCGGGTTGCCGTGAGCGGCGTGGTGGGGCCGGCGTGGCAGAGCGGGGCTGCAGGGCATCATGTGCCCGCCTGGCCAGCACTTGCCCTCTCGGCTTGCAGGGTTCCCCTTCATGCCCCCGTACTGGGGCCTGGGCTTCCACCTCTGCCGCTGGGGCTACTCCTCCACCGACACCACGCGGCAGGTGGTGGTCAACATGACGGCAGGTCGCTTCCCCCTGGTAGGCGTCGGCTGCTTCCCGGGAGCAGCCCTGGGGGCTGGATGGGGAGCCCCGGCGGGGCAGGGGTCCCTGCTGCTCCCCCAGCACCGCTGCCACCGTCCGCAGGATGTTCAGTGGAATGACCTGGATTACGCGGATGCCAAGAGGGATTTCACCTTCAACAAGAAAACCTTTAAGGATTACCCGGAGATGGTGCGAGAGTTCCACAGCCGCGGGCTGAGGTACATCATGATCGTGGTGAGTGACGCCCCCGGCCGGGATGGCGCTGCCAGGCGGGTGGGCTGGCACCAGGGCTGTGTCTGGATGGAGATCCCCCGAGGAAGGTGCAGCCCCGGCTTTGTGCCCCACCAGGATCCCGGGATCAGCAGCTCGGGCCCGCCCGGCACCTACAAACCCTACGACGACGGCCTGAAGCGAGGGGTGTTCATCCGAAACGCCACGGGGCAGCCCCTGATCGGGAAGGTGCGTGGGGAGAGTGGCCCCTGCGCCCATGGGAGGGCTGGAGGGGGGCTCTGATTGCTGCAGGGAAACACACGGGGCATGGCCAGGGTGGAGAACGGGGTGGCGCGTGGGGACCGTGGGCTGCAGCGGGGCTGAGCACACGAGGCTCTGCCTGTGGCTGCCTCCCGCCCTCCTGCAGGTCTGGCCAGGTCCCACGGCCTTCCCAGACTTCACCAACCCGGAGACTCACGAGTGGTGGCACGACATGCTGAAGGACTTCCATGACCAAGTGCCCTTCGATGGCATGTGGCTTGTGAGTGACCCCGGCAGAGCCGCTGCCCTGCCCTGCCCTTCTGCTGAGCGCGGCAACGGCAGCGAGGACATCCCGCCCTTGCCCTCCCCAGGACATGAACGAGCCATCGAACTTCGTGGAGGGCTCCCAGGACGGCTGCCCCAACAACAACCTGGAGCAGCCCCCCTACGTGCCAGGTATGGGGAGCAGGTACCAGGCTCTGGCAGGGGGTGCGGGGAGCACCGGGAGGCACCCGGGGATGCTCCGGTCCTGGCTGAGCGGGCTCCGAGCTCACCCTCTCCCCTGCAGGGGTGTTTGGAGGCCGCCTCCAAGCCGGGACCATCTGTGCCTCCAGCCAGCAGTACCTGTCCTCCCACTACAACCTGCACAGCCTCTACGGGCTCACCCAGGCCATCGCCACCCACCAGTAAGCCTGGGGCTGGTGTCCCGGAGGAGATGGGGCACATCCCAGGGGATGCCGGGGCTGGGAGAGAGACCCCTCCCTGTGCTGCAGCGTGGCCAGTTTGGGCACGGCAGGTGGTCGGTGGGCGGGCGAGGGTTTGGTTTCGAACACAGCGAGCTGCCTGATGCTGCCAGCCTGGCGCTGGAGGGGTTGGAGCTGGTGCAGTGTGGCCGTGCAGGCTCCTGGGCTGGGGGGTCGTGTCCTGAGCACCGTCCCGTGTCTCCCGCCTCATGGCGAGATGGTGCTGGGTGTCTGGCCTGGCACGTGGTGTCTGCCCCGGCACTTGTCAGCTCTGTGCTGCTCCTGGGAGCCGCTGAGCCCCTTCCCCAGCCCGGCAGTGCTGAGTGAGCCCCATCGTGCCCACAGTGCCCTGCTGAGGATCCGGGGCAAGCGCCCCTTCATCATCTCGCGCTCCACGTTCTCTGGGCATGGGCGCTATGCCGGGCACTGGACAGGGGACGTGGGCAGCAACTGGGAGCAGCTCTACTACTCCATTCCAGGTAGGCTGCGCAATGCTGGGGCTGCACCTGCTGCCGCTCCCCCTGCACCTCCCCTGCAGCCGGGGGCTCCTCCGTGGGCTCTGTGCCCCCAGCACCACAGAGCCCCAACCCGCTCCGTGCCCCCCATGGCAGAGGTGCTGCTCTTCAACCTCTTCGGGGTGCCCCTGGTGGGTGCCGACATCTGCGGCTTCGCGGGCGACACGTCGGAGGAGCTGTGCGTGCGCTGGACCCAGCTGGGCGCCTTCTACCCCTTCATGAGGAACCACAACGAAAACCACCACCGGGTGAGCACCGGGAGCCCTTGCCCCGCTGGGCAGGGGGCAGCTGGGTGGCTGGGGCAGGGGTGGGCACTCTGGGGCTGCGCCAGGGACCACCCTCCCTGCCTGGGAATGACCCGTGTGGCCACACGCCATTGGTGCTGGGCTCGTGCTGGGGGACAGACTCCCGCTGTTCCTCCTTGCATGGTCTGAGGATCTCCCTTTGGCTTCTCCCCGGCAGCCGCAGGAGCCGTTCTCCTTCAGCCCGGCTGCCCAGGCTGCCATGAGGGACGCCCTCCACCTCCGCTACTCCCTCCTGCCCTTCCTCTACACCCTCTTCCACCGCGCTCACTCCGCGGGCGAGACGGTGGCGCGGCCCCTGTTCCTCGAGTGAGTGCCCGTGGGGCCGGTCCCCGGCGGGAGGTGGGTTGAGGGTGTCCGTGGCTCTGCACTGCGCCCTGCCCGGCCTTCCGCAGGTTCCCCAAGGACCCCAACACCTGGGCCGTGGACCGGCAGCTCCTGTGGGGCGGGGGTTTGCTCGTCACACCCGTCCTGGAGCCAGGAAAGACCAAAGTCAGCGGATACTTCCCGGCCGGGACGTGGTACAGCCTCGCAGGGGTGGGTGCTCCCTTGCCACGCTGTGGGGCTCTCGGGTGGCCCAACGGTGGGTTTCTGCACCCCACTGCCGGTGCGGGACCCCAGGGCTGTGCTCCAGGCTCGTGCCTTGCCTGCCTTTGCTCGTGGCCGTTTGAGGGCAGCGATGCCGGGCTGGGAACTCCTTGTACCCGCTGCGCCCTGCGCCTGCTCCTTTCCCTTCTTGTTGTCCTTTAGGACTCCACCATCCACAGCAAAGGGCAGTGGATCCTCTTGCCGGCTCCTCTGGACACCATTAATGTCCACGTCCGCGCGGGGCACATCCTGCCCTTGCAGGTGAGCCCCTTCCACACGGCGGGGACGCTGCGGTGTCCTGCCTGGCCAGCCCCCGGCCGCGCCTGGGGCTCTGCGGCGCGGTCACCAGCAAACTGGACGTGGCCGAATGAGCCGGGAGCTGCTGGGGCAGAGCGACCCCGGCAGTGCTCGGAGCTGAGCCGGATCCTGCGCCCCAGGAGCCAGCGTTCAGCACCGCCGAGTCCCGCAAGAAGGGGATGGCCTTGGTCGTGGCGCTGACGCCGGACGGCTTCGCCAGGGGAGACCTGTTCTGGGACGATGGGGAGAGCTGGCAGAGCTTTGAGAGGGGCGACTACACCGAGATCCTCTTCCTGGCCACGCAGGTGAGCGAAGGGGATGCTGGAGGCGGGCGCTGCCACACGGCTCCTGCTGCCGGTGGGGCACGTGTGGTCACGGGCAGCACCGTGCCCTGGTGCAGCCAAGCTGCTGCTGGGGTTCCATGGGGGCTGTTCCCCCCCAAGAGCCCCCTGAGGAGGGGGAGAGGCTGCAGTGGGGAGCTGGCTGGTCTCTTCTTGCGCCGGCCGAGCTGCGCTCCAGCAAGGTTTGGGCGACAAGCGGCTGGAGCTGAGCCAGCGTGTGCTCGGGTGGCCAAGCAGCCCCCAGCATCTGGTTTGTGCCAGCATCAGGGGGGCAGCAGGAGCAGAGCAGGGAGTGTCCCCCTGCACTGGACATTGTGGAGCTGCCCCTGGAATCCTGGGCTCAGCTTTGGTCTCTTCCAGCCCGAAGGATTCCCTGGTTCTGTGCTCTCCAGCCCCGTCCCTCTGCTCAGTGGCTCTGTCCCTCTGCAGCCCCATCCCCCTGTTCTCGGTGCCCGGCAGACGGGCAGCGCGTTGGGCAGGGCACGTCGAGAAGCCCTGGGTGCTGCAGGAGCGCGGGGTGACCGTCCCCCGTCCCCGCAGGGTGCTGTGCTCAGCCAGCTCCTTCGGGCCAGCGCCCACCTCGACGGGGTCCTGCTGGAGGCCGTGACCGTGCTGGGCGTCCCCAACCCGCCCCGCCGAGTCCTGGCCAACGGTGCCCTCGTGAGGGACTTCTCGTACCGCAGCGACACCCAGGTGAGCGGCGGCGGGAGGGGAGGACCTGGAGCTCAGCCGAGGGGCTGGGAGGGGTTGGCACCAGCGATGGCACCAGCGCCGGCTCTGTTGGCACCAAGGAGCACAAAGGCCTGCCCAGCACGGGCTGGGGCTCTGCCCTGGAGTCAGGGCAGGATTAGGCCACGCCAGGGAGCAAAGATGGGGAGATGGAGGCTGGAAGGGATGCGTGGTGACGCGGCTGGAGCTCCACGAGGAGCAGAGGCACGGGGCTGCCTGCCCTGGGCACCTCTCCTCGGGGTTCTGTGGGACTGGGGCTGTGCCAGGCTGCATCTCTGGGAGCACCTCACGGGGACAGGACACCCCCTTGGCTTTGACCTCCTGGGCTCCATCCTGGCCAGTTCTGAGCCTTCCTTCTGCCCCCCAGGTGCTGAGAGTCCCCGTGTCGCTGCCGATGTGGGAGCAGTTTGTGATCGCTTGGTCCTGAGCCCGCACTGGACCCGTGTCACTGGGCAGGGAAGGGTGATGCTGCTCCCCCCGGCTCTGGGGCCGAATCCGTCCTGTCCTGTGTCAAACCAGAGCTGCTGCTGCTGCAGCTCCTGAGCTTCGCCGTCCCTCCCGGCTGACGTGAGCTCATCAGAGAGAGGGGCACTGGGCTTGCATCTGGGGGGCTGGCGCAAGCCTGGGGCTGGGGTAACCCTCATCTCCTCCAAAATGGGGAGAAAACACCCAAGTGCCTTACAGGACAGCAAAGCTGTTACCAGGCAGAGCTGGTAACCAGCGGAGGGACTGCGCGGCGTCTCCCAGCTGTGATTTGGGGAGGGGGGTGGCGCAGGGGGCGAGGGCGCAGGGCTGTGAATAAAGCTGCTGGTCGCTGGAGCAGCCCTATGCTGTGCTCGTGCCCCTCTCTGCCGGTGCTGCTGAGCCCTGGCACAGCGCTCCCACCCCAGCCGGGACCCTCTGGCTCTATCCCTGGGCCTTCAGCAGGGCCACCTGCGCCCCTTGAAGGCTTCACCCTATTTCCCAGCACTCTGGGGGACCCCCGTCTGCTCCCGCAGCCCCCGCTGTGCCACGGAGCCCCTTGGCCTGTCCGTCTGTCCAGCTCTGAGCTCACGGACTGCAGCCCCTGCACCGTGCGGCTCTGGCCGAGCCTCTGCCGTGCAGGGAGGGAGCAGACACCGGCACCTTGGAGATTTGTGGCCCTTTGTGTATTTAGTTAAATTCAAGCCTACCCCTGATGCCTCCTTGCCAGTACCGCTGGCCCGGAGCGGGCAGTGAGCCCTGCACAGCGCCAGGAGCTGCTCAGGATGCGCTCTGTGCCACCTGCCAACAGAGACCTCTCCTCCAGAGGCTCCCACCTCGAATCCTGGGCTCAGCTTTGGGCCCGTCACTCCCAGCAGGACCTGGAGGGGCTGGAGCGTGGCCAGAGAAGGGCAACGGAGCTGGGCAAGGGGCTAGAGCAGGAGGCTGGGGAGGAGCGGCTGAGGGACCTGGGGGTGTTGAGCCTGGAGCAAAGGAGGCTCAGGGAGGTTTAGGTTGGAGCTGAGGAACAATTTCTTGCCCACTGTCAAGGGTTGCCCAGGCGTGTCCCAGGCTGCCCAGGGCAGGGGTGGAGTCCCCCTGATCCCTGGAGGGGTTTCCAAGCCGTGGAGATGTGGTGCTGAGGGACACAGGGCAGTGGTGCCCTGGCAGTGCTGGGGGAATGGTTGGACTTGATGAGCTCCAAGGTCTCCTCCAACCAAAACGATTCTATGATTCGATGATTCTATCGAGAAGCAACTTGACCCTCTGGCCAAGTACCAAGGCACAAGGATTTCCAGGAATGCTCCAGGGCCAGCCAGTGTTTGCAACAGGAGGAGCAGAGCCTTCAGGAGTCACTCAGGGATCCGGGACTGGCCCAGCCAAGGTCCTTCTCCAACCTCTCGTGCCGAGGGGCAGCTCACGGCTGTCCCGTGGCAACGAGGACACGAGGCAGAGGTGATGCTCACAGCTCGTTGTGCAGCGGCCGGCACTGGGGACTCAATTTCTCCTCCAGGACAGCGTCGGGGGCGCAGACCCAGGGGTCCCCCGTGTCCCACTGCCACTTGAGGAGCTGCGCGCGAAGCAGCTGGAAGACGTCGGCGTAGCGCGGGTCCGCGGCCAGGTTCTGGCTCTCGGCGGGGTCGCGGCTGCAGTCGAAGAGCTCCCAGCGGTCCCTGTAGTAGTACTGGTGCAGGGTCTTGTTCCAGTGGGTCGGCTGCCCGGCCCTGGTGCGGTTGAGCAGGTCTTGGAAAGTGGGTGAGACGTAGAAGTCCTGGTCGATGGGAAAGGGCATCTTGTAGTTGAGGTTGTGAACGAGGCGGAACTGCTGGTGCTGGACGGCTCGCATGGGGTAGTACATGGTCGCCTCGTGGTGGCTCTGGCTGCTGAAGGCGGTGGCCCACGGCTGCTCCGACTCCAGCGCCGGCAGGAGGGACTTGCCGGTGAGCTGCACCCGCTTCGTGCCAAAGATGCTGTAAGACGGGTAGGGGATGGAGAACCAGTCCAGAATGGTCGGCGTCAGGTCTGCAGGGGAAGAGAAAGGTGAGAGGAGGAGGGGCTGGTGCCCCTGGGAGGAAACTCAGCCCTGGAGAGGGGCAGAAAGGTCCTCGAGGTCTGCTGGGGTGGGTCCCGGGATGATGTCCCTGCTCCTCTCCCATCCCACACCCTCCGTGCCAACGCCCAGGGCCACAGGCTGTCCTCCCAGACAGCACCCTGGGTTTTGGCGTGGGGAGGGTGGGACCCGGTGCGGCCCCCGAGCCTAACCCTGCAGCCCCTGTCCCCGCTGGGGCGCGGAGCTCTCACCCAGGAGGGTGGCGAAGGCCTGGCTGACCTGCCCCCAGCGCCCGGGGTGCTCGGGGGACGAGATCAGCAGGGGCTCGGCGGTGCCCGAGCGGTAGAGGTTGGTCCTGCCGCTGGGGAAGGGGATGCCGTTGTCTGAGGTGTAGATGACCAGCGTGCTGTTGTGGAAGCCGGCGCGCCGCAGCTCCTCCAGCACCAGCCCGATCCCTGCGGACGGACGGGACGGGCAGAGCTGAGGGGGGCGCGGGAAGGACCACGGGCACTCAGCGGTGCCAGCCTGGCCCCTGCGCCTCCTACCTTGGTCCATGCGCCCGATGGTTGTGTACTGGGCTGCCAGGTCCGCCCGGGCAGCCGGCGTGTCTGGAACGAAGTGGGGGACCTGGGCAGAGAAAGGGAAAGGGGCGCGTGGCCACCCCGGGGAAGGAGGTCGCGGGGACGCCAGGGTGGCCTTGGCCAGCTCTCGCCCAGAACGCCGAGGGCAGCGGCTGAGGTGGCTCCAGCGGAGGCTGATGTTGTGAGCAGCCTCCAGAGAGCCCCAGAGAGCCCCGTGCAGCTCCAGATAACCCCACACAGCCCCAGAGAGCCCCGTGCAGCCCCAGAGAGCCCCATGCAGCCTCAGATAACCCCCCACAGCTCCAGAGAGGCCTGTGCAGCCCCACCTGCACTTGCTCCGGGCGGTAGAGCTGTGGCTTCCAGTCGGGGATCCAGCCCATGCCACTCTCTCCGTTGCCAAACTTCTCACAAAAGGGCCCGTACTGGGGCTGGGAGTGCCCGCAGCGGTGGGGGTCGTGGAAGGCGACGTAGAGGAAGAAAGGCCTGGAGGTGGAGAGGGTGGAGGTGGAGCTGGTGTAGCAAAGAGCTGCTCACCCCTCCCGAGACCTTCCCTGGGCCGTGCAGGGCTGAGCTGGGGGGGCAGCGGGAGGACTCCCACCTAATCTGGGCTTCTGCAGATGGGGTGACCCAGGGACATGGAGACCCCTGTGACCAAATGGACATGGAGATGTCTTCATCGAGGCCAGTTTCCGTCTCCTCTCCCCTCCTGTGCCCTCTCACACCCTGCCCGGGGACGCAGGGTCCCTCTCACCTCTCATCCTGGCTCTGCAGGAACCGCCGGACGAGCGCTTTGATCCGAGTGATGTTCCTCCCGACCTGCAAGACCGAGCTGTTCTCCTCTGTGTAGGCGAAGTCGAAAGGGTAGACAGCCTGGGGCCCGACGTGCTTCTTCCCAATTATCCCTGCGAGAGCACGGGCACGGGCTGTGCCAGGGGCTGGGGCTGTGCCAGGGGCTGGGGCAGCTCCTGCTGCCTCCTCCCGGGGGCTGATGCAGCTCATCTGCTCCAGGCTGCTGAGAGCAGAAGATGCTGCCGGCGCCTCCAGACGATGGGGTTTGGTGTGCGCAGGGGGGTCCCTGCCCGTGTCACTTGCCCTTGGCTCCCTGCCCGTGTCACTTGCCCTTGGCTCCCTACCTGTGCGGACCCGGGCTTGGCTGAGCAGCCGGGGCAGGCTCCTCACGCCGTCGAAGGAGTTGAAGTGGTGCACGTCCTGGTGCAGCCCGTACATCCCGTTCTGGTGCTGCAGGAGGGGAGACACCAGAGGGCTGGACGCCGCCTGCCAGCCCAGCTCAGCTCCCAAACCAGCCCAGTCTGGCCCCAAACCCAGCCCAGCCGCGCTCCGAGTGCGGGCGCACGGGCAACAGGTCGCAGGGCTCAGGGAAGAGAGCAGGTCGGTGGGCACGGGGGGATTGCTCCGGCCATCCCCGAGTGCCCGCCGTGGCCTGGCACCCCCCGCCCTGGCACGCAGGGGTGCCCCTACCTGGGGCAGGCCGGTGAGGATGCTGGCGCGGCTCGGGGAGCAGCTGCTGACGGAGGCGAAGGCGTTCTGGAACAGCACGCCGCGCCGCGCCAGCGCGTCCAGGTTGGGGGTGCGGATGGCCGAGTTGTTGTAGGCGCCGCTCTCGAAGCCGCCGTCGTCCGCTGCAGCCGGAGGGGCGCGGGGTGAGCCCCCCGGCACCCAGCCTGCCCCCGCCGCCCCCCGAAACCTGCGGGGGGCTGAGCCCGGGGGTCACCCACCCCAGCGGGACCTGGGCTGAGGCTGCCCCGGGTTAGGGGCGCTGCTGCAGCTGGGGGGGTACAGCGGGACCCCCTAGGCCATCCCTGCCCCACGGGGGGACTCCCCGAGCCCCGGTACCGGCCGCGGAGCCTCTCCCGGGGCTGGGGGGGACCCGGGGCCGGTTCCGGGGCTCCCGGACTCACCCAGGAGCAGCAGCACGTTGCGGGCCGGGGTCGGGGCCGGGGTCCCGGCGGTGCCCAGCACCAGCACCAGCGCCCAGGGCAGCATTGCAAGGGGGGTGGAGGAGCTCGGCGGGGCTCGGCGGCTCCTCCTCTGCCCCGGTCACATGAGGCAGCTCCGGTGGCTCAGATCCGGCCCGGGCGGAGCCACCGGGATCCCGCGACTGAGGAACGAGGTGGCCACGGCGGCTCCGGGACGGTCCCGGTGGCTCCGGGACAAACAGCCCCGGTGGCTCCGGGATAAACAGCCCCGGTGGCTCCCGAATAGCCCCGGTGGCTCCGGGACAGCCCCGTCCCCGCCGCCCCCCCGGGGGTGCCCGTCCCGCCCCGTCCCGTCGGTGCCGAGCCCCGGGTCCCCGCCGTGCCCCGACCGTCGGGGAGCTCCGGGGGTTCCGGGGGCCCCGGGATGGCGTCGGGGAGCGCCGGGCCGAGCCGGTGCCGGGGGCTTCGGGAGGTGCTGCCGGTGCTGCGGTGGCTGCCGAGCTACGAGGTGCGCTGGCTGCAGCTGGACGCGCTGTCGGGGCTGACGGTGGGGCTGACGGTGGTGCCGCAGGCTCTGGCCTACGCCGAGGTGTCGGGGCTGCCGCTGCAGGTGGGTGCCGCTGCCCGGGGACACCCCGGCCGGGCGGGCTGGAGCTCTGCCCTCACCCGCTGTGCCGGTGGCGAAGGTGCAGACGTCGGGGTTTTGCCGGGAGCTGGAGCTGTGAGCGCTGGAGGGACCCGAGGGCACCTCTGCCCTCCTCGCCTTGGGGTTGCCCGGCGCGTCCCGGCGTCGCTCCAGCGCTCGCTGCTTGTGTCCCCGCGCAGTACGGCCTCTACTCGTCCTTCATGGGCTGCTTTGTCTACTGCCTCCTGGGCACCGCCAAGGACGTGACGCTGGGGCCCACGGCCATCATGTCGCTGCTCATCTCGTCCTACGCCTTCCACGAGCCCGTGTACGCCGTCCTGCTCTCCTTCCTCTCCGGCTGCATCCAGCTGGCCATGGGGCTCCTGCGCCTGGGTGAGACGCTCGTGGCCGCCTTCTCAGGGCATCACCGCGTATCCCGCGGTTGTTCCCCTCCCTTCCCTGTGCTCTCTGAAACGCGGGGGTCGTCCTGCCGATGCTTGTGGCAGCTCCGGGTGCCTGCAAACCCCCTGCGCGCCCCGGGGGGTGAGCAGCGCCCTTACTGCCACCCCTCCCGTGCAGGTTTCCTTCTGGACTTCATCTCCTACCCGGTCATTAAAGGGTTTACAGCGGCTGCTTCTGTCACCATTACCTTCAGCCAGATCAAGGTAGAGCCTGCTGGTCTGCTCTGGACTCGCCTGCTCTCTCCTGGCGTCGGCCGTGCTGCAGAGCTGGGATATTTAGCGCTGGGCTGGGCAACGCGCCCGCCGGGAAGGAAGGAGCCCCAAGGGGGGCACAGTCCCCCCGCCAGTGGTTCTGGGGTGTCCCTGAGCGCTCCGCTCTGAGCAGACCAAGCCGGGTGTTCCCTCTGCCCTGAGACCAGCTCGTGGCATTCAGGACACTGGTAAAACCAGGACATTTGGTTTGGTCGCTTGCAGGAGGTGTCGGGTGATTCTCCGCGCAAGGGGTTCGCGGCTCCACCGGTCCCTTGCTGGGACCCGAGGGCCTCGGGCCCTTCTGGGGCTGCAGAGCTTCCTTTGTGGTTAACCGAAATCAGAGGCTCCGGGAGATGCTGTGGGGCTCTGCGAGGAACCAGCGGGCAGGGGTTGGCTCATGGCTGCGGTCACCGCGCGGCGGCTGCTCGCTGCAGGGGCTGGCGGCCAGGGCTCGTGCCGGGCTGTCACCAGCCTTTGTCTCCCGGCACAGAACATCCTGGGGCTGCAGGGGATCCCTCGGCAGTTCTTCCTGCAGTTGTACGAGATACTGCGGAGGATCGGGGAGACCAGGTCAGCACCATCCCTGCGCCTGCCCTGCTGGCTGGGGGCACCCCCTCCTCCCGCTCCTGCTGCCCCAGGGAGGTGCCGCGTTTGGCTGGTGGTGCGGAGGTGCCGGCGTCGCCCCTGTGAGCCGTGCAGCTCCCGGCAGAGCCGCGTTGCGTGCCCGGGCACACGCTCTTCCTCCCACGGGGCTCTGCGGTAGCTCTCCCCGTGCCCCGCAGCGTGTTTGGGCTGGCCCTGATGAGGCGCCTGTTGCAGGGTTGGAGATGCCATCCTGGGGCTGGCCTGCCTGGCCGCGCTGGCAGGGCTCCGCGTGATGAAGAGCAGCCTCCCTCGAGCTGCCTGTGCTGAGTCACTGGCTGCCAGGGTCAGCTACCTGATCATCTGGACCTCCTCCACGGGTGCGTGGGCTACCCCCTGCCCTCTCCCCTCCCGTGGCCTGGGGACAGCCGCGAGCTGGGAAAGCCCAGGCGGGCAGGAGCTGAGACCTGGAGGTGGCTCGGGGAAGATGAAGCCCCAGAGATGGTCCTGCCTCTGCGCATGTGGTTTGGAAGACCTTGGGCAGCCTGAGCACCCACCTCCCCCCATCCCTCCTGCCGCCCCGGGCTCCAACCAGCTTCTGACGGTTGCTCTCTCCCCCGCAGCACGCAACGCCCTGGTGGTCCTGTTCGCTGGCTTGGTCGCTTACTCCTTCCAGGCGACGGGCTCGCAGCCGCTCACGCTCACCGGCAGCATCCCCCAGGGGCTGCCTCCCTTCCGGCTGCCGCAGTTCTCGCTGGCTGCGCCCAACGGAACCGTCCCCTTCGGCAGCCTGGTGCAGGTGGGTGCCAGCCCGGCGGGCGCTGGATGGGCTCCCCGCGGACCGCAGCCCCCTCGCCCTGGCGTTTGCCGGGAGGAGGCTCCGCTGCGGGGCGACCCTCGTGCCTCGGCGGCAACGCTCAGCGTGTCCTTCCCTCCAGGACATGGGGGTCGGGCTGGCCATGGTGCCGCTCATGGGTCTGCTGGAGAGCATCGCGATTGCCAAGGCTTTCGGTACGGCTGCGCCGGCGGGAGGGGGTCTCTGCAGGGGGCTTGGGGTGCTGGGGCGGGTGCGGGTCCCACGGGGGCAGCGGGAGGGACTGGCTGCCCGTGGCATAGCGCGGGGTGGCACGAGGGTCCTGCCGGGTGCTGCCGACCCCCTCCCCTGGCCGTGCCTGATGGGAGCGGGCTGGGGGGTCCCTGCGCTGTGCTCAGCTGAACTTTGTGCAGGAGCTGAGTGTTGTCTCAGGGCTCCTGTGCCCAGAGGGTGCTGGGCTGAGGTCCCAGGAGCTCCCGGCCCCGCTCCCCGTGTGCGGTGGGCTGTGCCGGTGGGAAGCTCCAGGTGATGCCCCTTGTCTCCTTTCAGCCTCGCAGAACAATTACAGGATTGACCCCAACCAGGAGCTGCTGGCTCTGGGTAAGAGGCTGCTCAGAGCAGGAGGGCAGGGAGTGGGGATCCATCCTGAGCACCATCGTGTGTCCCACAGCCCCTGAGCTCCCGGAGATCCCCGTCTCAGCAATCCTACCTCTACCTGCAGTTTCACCTTGCTGCCCCCACCCCAAGCCTTTCTCACAGCTTAGCAGGTTCCAGAGCAGCCTGAGCCCAGCGCACACGGCTGGACGGGCTCTGGTCTGGCCCCAGGTACCAGCCTGAGGATGGAGACGGCACCAACAGGAGCACAGACCCATCTCACGGCCCCACATGGTGTGTCCCGTAGCTTCTGCATCCCCAGCCCCTCTCCTTCCCCTCTGCAGGTTTCTCCAACTTCCTGGGCTCCTTCGTCTCATCGTTTCCCATCACGGGCAGCTTTGGCCGGTGGGTAGCAGGAGGGGGAGCGGCGCCCCAGCCCCCAGGACACTCGCTGGGGCTGTGTGGCGAGGGGGCTCTGCCAGATCTTGAGTGGAAGGTTGTGCAGACCCCGGAGGGTCCCTGAGCTCATGTCCTGGGCAGTGGGTGGGGGTGGCTGCCGGCCCCACAGCGCGTCCCTTTGCATTCTAGGACAGCGGTGAATGCTCAGTCAGGCGTCTGCACCCCTGCGGGAGGGCTCGTCACAGGTAGAGCCCCTCACCCTGCCGTGGGCTGCTCTGCAGCTCCCCACGCCCAGCACCCGCTCCCGCCCCGGGCAGCCTGGGGCTCAGGTGCTCCCCGTCTCCCGCAGGTGCCCTGGTGCTGCTCTCGCTGGCCTATCTCACCTCGCTCTTCTACTACATCCCCAAAGCGGCGCTGGCCGCCGTCATCATCTCGGCCGTGGTGCCCATGTTTGACGTCGGGATCTTCAGGAGGCTCTGGCGGGTTAAGAGTGAGGGCACAAGCCGGGGGTGGCTGATCCCCGCCCCGTGCAACCCGGCTGTGTCTGCAGAGCAGGCGCTGCCCCCGAGCTCCCTGTGGATGAGGACGAGGTGGAGCGGAGCCGGCGTTGTCTCTCTTGTAGGGATGGACTTTGTACCCCTTTGCGTGACATTCGTGCTGAGCTTCTGGGAGGTGCAGTACGGCATCGTGGCCGGGGTGCTGGCCTCGGGGATTGTCCTGCTCTACTCGGTCGCCAGGCCCCCAATGAAGGTGGGCTTCGTACCTCCCCTCGGGTGCAGCGGGGCCGGCTGGGCCCACGCAGGAGCGCGGAGCCGGGAGAGGCTCCCTGGAGGCAGTTGTCACACGGGCAGTTGTCTCCGCCTGGGGAAGGTCCCAGCCCAGAGCTGCCCGTGACTTGTCCCCCTCCACCGGGGTCTGGCGCAGGTGTCGGAGGGGGACGTGCTCGTCGTGCAGCCGGGGAGCAGCCTGCACTTCCCAGCCGTCGAGTGCCTGCGGGACACCGTGTGCGGCCACGCTCTGGCAGGTACGGTGCTTCCCGGCCCGCTGGCATGTCCTGGGCACCTGCTTGTCGCCCAGTGCCCACCCGATGGCTTGTGGCAGCGGTGGCAAGTGCTGCCCAGACCAAGCCGTAATCGCAGCTTCCCTGCAGCGGGGACCAGCCTCTGGCCGCTGCCGCTCTCCCGAGGTTGTCTCACCCCTTCCAGCCACGGCTCTGGCTCTAAGGGCTGCGTCCCCTGAGCTGGTCGTTTCTGGACTCGTCAGGGACACGACCGTATGCTCTTCTTTCCAGCAGCATCTCCACCGCGCTCCATCGTCCTGGACTGCTGCCACATCAGCAGCATCGATTACACGGTGGTGGTGGGGCTGGCAGAGCTGCTGCAGGAGCTGCGCAAGCAGGGGCTCTCGCTGGCCTTCTGCAGCCTGCAGGTACGTGGGACGCAGCCTCGGCCGGATCCTGCTGCCTCTCCCCGCGCCAGGCACCGGCTCTGCTCCCCACGGCGGGGTCTGCGCCGACGGGCTCAGCCCAGCTGCCCTCCCCACACCGGCACTGCCGCAGGGCTGCTGCTGCCGCTCTGCTGCCAGCACCTTCGTCCCCTCGAAGAGGTGGAGGCTGCAGCATCTGAGCCCCGCGGCGGGATGCAGGGTGGTGGGGAGGGGCTGCATCCTCTGCCCTGTCTGCCTGGCATCCCCCTGCCCCCTGGGCTGGCTGAGGGGTCCCAGCCCCCGGGAGATGCGGAGCAGGCAGCAGCAGGCTGCCCCAGCCCGCCTTTCTCTGCCCTCAGGAGCCTGTTCTCCGAGTCCTGCTGTCCGCAGACTTAGAAGGATTCCAGCATTTCCCCAGCCGGGAGGAGGCAGGTGAGGCTCTGGGTGTTCTCCTGGGGCTGGGGTCCCGCGGCTGCTGCTGAGCAGGGCTCTGCAAGGTGAGCCAGGGAATCTGACCGTGGCGAGCCCCAAAGCTGCAGCGCGGGGGCTGCAGGGGCCCGGCTCGCGGGACAGAGAGCAGGAGAGCAGGAGAGCAGGAGAGCAGGAGAGCAGGAGCCCCTCAGGAGAGCAGGGGCACCCCAGGATTCACGGCGAGCCCTGGCGGTTTCACCCAGCACCAGTCCTGGGCTCGGCTGGGACAGTTCATTTGCTGCCTCGTAGCTGGTGCAGGGCTGTGCTTTGGGTTTAGCGTGAGGCTGGTGTGGAGAGCCCACCCGTGTTTGAGTTGCTGCTGAGCAGGGCTTGCACTAAGTCAAGGACACGAGCCTTGGCTTAACTCTGTCCTGCTTCTCCCCCTCGCTGGCTCAGAGCGGCGCGGAGGAGCGGAGCCGGGGGGCCGCGGGGCAGACCCCTTCACCGGCACCAGCGAGAGCTCCCTGCTGTCCGTGGGCCTCATCCAGTGAGTCGAGGAGCTGCCCAGGACCTCCCCGGGCTCAGCCCTCACCTCGCCATCTCCTCACCTCCAATCGCACCGGGGCTGTTTGTCCCGCACCACTTGGAGCGTTGGCTGTGACAGGCCGGTGACATCCCACCAACACCTTCCCCGGGAGCCGCCTGGGCAGCTGGGGGGTCCTGGGGGCACCGTCCCCGTGTCCTGCACGGGACGGGGCAGAGCAGCACCAGCCCAAACCCAGCCCAGCTGCGCAGGAGACACGGCGGGGCAGAGCGTTTGGTGGAGACGCTGGGACCAGGGGTCCGGCTGCTCCCACAGCAGCAGCTCTGTGGGGCGAGGGCAGACTGTCCGTGGAAGGGATCCGTGGGACAAAACCATTCCCTGTCTCGGTCATCGGGAGAAAGCCATCCTTCCTCCAAGCCTGCCTCAAAGCTGCTGTCATTTTAAAATCAACTCTTTTAATTCTGGAGATTTTTTCTTATTCCGGGACATACCGAACTGTGCCACGGAGGGTCCTCTTGTGCGAGCGAGTTCCAAGGATGCTGCCCGAGAGCGCGCTGCTGCCGCGCTCAGCCTCGCCCTGCTGCCAGAGGAAAACCGGCAACGATTTTGCTCCGTACTGGTCCCCTCTCGGTTTGGGGGGTGTTGTGCCAAACGCTGCCGTCGGGCAGAGCTGGGCTGGCCCCCCGTGGGCGCAGCCCCTCGCCTGTGTCCTGCCCGGCGCCCGAGGGGACGGGCGCTGCGTCTCCGGCTCCTGCTGCGCCGCGGGTGCGAAAAGCAACGGTGCTGTGGAGCGGGGCTGGGCGAAAGCAGCTTCCCTGGAGTGCCCTTGGCTGCCCGGCCTGCCCCTGAGGAGGCTGCAATAAAGCGGGAATTGGAAGTGACTCAGCGTGAGCTTTGCCTTCGCTTGCGGAAAGTGTTCTGCTTTTCTGCGGGAAGGGGAAACGGAGCCAATTCCTCGGCGCTGCTGAACAGGCCAAGGAAAAGAAACTGAAAGCAAGCTGAGGTTGGCCGGGTGCTCCGTGCCTGGCGGCTCGATCCAGCACAGCTCCTCCTACCAAGGGCTTCGCAGGTTCTGCTCGGGGAGCAAAGGTGCCCAGAGCCACCGAACTGCCAGGGCCGAGAGGTCCTGCCGCTGGAGGCTGGAGGAGCGTTGCTTCTGCAGCGGAGCTGTGCTGGGCGCCGAGCTCTTTGCTCGCAGGGATTTGCACAACTAGAAGGGCCCACGTGCCCTCTCCATCCGTCCGTCCGTCCGTCTGTCTGTCCCCAGACAAGGAACGACCAGCGCAGAGCGAGAGCAGATTTGACCCATCTCTCTTCAGCCCAGTGCTGCGTGAGGTGGTGCTGTGGGAGCTGCTCCGTGTGCCCGGAGAGGAGCTCGGAGTGACGGCGGCTGCAGCTGAGGTAACCCCCAGGAGGGAGCTGGGGTGACCCCCAGGAGGGAGGTGGGGTGACCCCCTGCCTGAGGACGCTGGAAGGAGCAGGAGGGGGATAAGAGAGGGGTAAGGGGGTGAAAGGGGCCCGTTGTGTGTGTGCTCCAAGCCGGGTGTGCCAGGGAGCGTGTGAGCGCCAGTGAGGGTCACGTCCACAGAGCCGCCACCATCAGGTTGGTCCCGGGTGGATCCCAGGGCAGGCCCCCAGGGACAGGTCTCCACCCCACCAGCCAAAAAGCGGAAAAATAGAGGCTTTGCTGGGAATCCGGGAGCTGCTGATGCGGGTTCAGAAGGAGGAGCAGGGGCTGAGCTCTGGGCTCATCCGCAGCGGGACTGCCCGGGCGGCTGGAGTGAGCAAGGGGCATCCAGTGAGCACGGGGATGCAGTGGGGAGGGGGCAAGCAGCTCGGGGCTGGCACTGGCCACCAGGGCCGAGGCTCTGCCGAGCCCCCCGGAGCGGGATGGGCAGGCGGTGTCCCGGGCAGAGGCACCGGCCGAGCTCGGGGTGTCCCGGGCAGAGCGGCGGGGCCGCTCCCGGGGCTCCGGGGGGTGGGACCCGTCGGGAGCCGCCCGGTGAAGGGCGGGGTTGGGGGTG
>WEIS01078587.1:25212-43670 GCA_013389965.1 Todus mexicanus | reverse complement strand
CGGTACCTGGAAAGGGATGCGCAGAATAGAATGACTTGGATAGAACAGCTTGGACAACACAGAAAAAAACCCAAGCAGGACACAGAAAAGAGAAGAAAGAGGCAGGAGGAGCCATGGTTATAGCCAGGGAGACGTTGATGCTCAGAGACAAGGTTACAGAGAAATAAAATATTAAAAATATCCAGGGGACGAGGGTAAGTTACATCAAAGAGGAAGTCTGAGACGCCTGGCAAAACACGAGGAAAAGAAGGGATTATTATCGAGCCTCCCAAAAACTTCGTAATGACAGAAATTGCCAGTGTATAAAGTCAAACGCATTTAGAATTTTCATGTGCAGATAAATGCTTTTCAAAGCCATGCTTTCATATCCCAGTGAGATTTAACTTTCCTGCTTAAACCAATACGTAGACTCCCTACACGTTTGCTAAAGTATGCAAGGGAAACGTCCAGACTTTGACTGTCTAACCAACTTTATCTGGACAAGATAACAATAAATGTCTTGCAGAAATTAAATTTAAAACTGTGACATCGCTTGGAAAAAAACAGAAAAATTCACAAATGAAAAGAACTAATTTCATTTCCAAATGAAAAGAATGTTGTGATCTCTTTCACTGGGATACTGTGCCTCTGCTGTGCTCTTCCAAATTCTTATTTTACAACCAGCTAACAAAAAGGCAAAGCTGCAGTCAAAAAGAAAATATGGAAAAGCAATAAAGATTTCAGTTCTTCATTTACTGACAGTCTTCCCACTAACTATGACTCACCCCAGTGTTGTCAAAATACATAATAACTTCAAAATAACAATAAATTCAAAATAACAAACTCATCTGAAATACTGTAGCTGACACAGATCATTGATTTTCAACATATTACAAAATTGTTACTGTTGCTATTATTACTCCTGTAGGTGAGAACAACATTCGGATGAACTGATACACACGCAACAAAAACCTTGTAACCTAACTTGAAATCAAATGCAACAAGCGAATGATAGAACCTGTAGAAGAAATCAAGGGAGGGAAGATAAATGGAAGAAGTACAGCCAGCGACTTGCATTAACTGTGTGTTGTGGTCACTTAGGTCATGTGAAAAAATTCTTTTTTAACAACAAATGAAATCATCTCCCTTCCACCGTTCAACTGTTTTTGTTTGGCTCGTAGCGCACTAAAACACAGCACAAAATTAAAAACACTTACTCAGTCATTACGAAGTGAGTAGTTAAAACCAGACCTTAAAACTCTGCACAAATTTGTCTATCATGTGCTTTACACATCTCACAGCTTCAAACACACCGATCCCGGTTCCACTGAGAACACACCCCGTTGTACCACAGTTCTGTTATGGTTTCCAGAACGGTGCTGTCATGGCGCGGGCTGCTGCGCTACCCTCCCTTTGACATTGTTGGCATGTGCTTAGCAAAGGCCTTGCCATGTGAGGCACCGCATTTCCAGATTCAAGGTTCAAGTGGGTGATGGATGCCCCCTAACGATAAAGGGTGGGTGACTGACAGCAGCAGCAGCAGCAGGAAATCCTTCCCCATGTTTGTTTTGCCAGACTTGTATGGATTTTAAGCTCTGTAGCACATTTCCAACTATCTTCTCTGTGGGAGTAGCATTCAGTGCTTATATTGCTTTTCTTTCTTTCTTTTTTTTTCTCTCTCTTTTTTTTTTTTTTTCCAAACAACAGATCTCAAAATGCTTTACTCTTCTTTAGACACAGCATTTTACTTCAAACCGGGCACTGAACAGGTGCCCCCATGGCAGACAGGGAAAGTAATGGCATAGAGAGTGCGAATGGACAGCAAACGAGTCAAGGAGCCGGAAAATTAACCCAGGATCCCTGATTACAAGCCAGACCCCAAACAGTGGATCACGCTCTTCTACATCAGGATTTGCAATTCCATTTTCTAGTACGAAATCTACTTTTCCATAAAAGTAATTCTGAGGCTACAGGCAATTAAAGTGACATTTTTGCAAGTATATTGGGATTGAAAGAGAACCCCAAATGTAGTAGAATGGGATCTCAAGAGAGAGGTGGTCAGGAGAAGAGCACAGCAATGTGGCCTCGATACAAAGACAGGTAAAGGCAAAGGAAAATTTCTGGGTTTTGAAGAGTGATGTTATTGGAAGCAGCAGATTAGTCACCTTTCATGTTGGGGAGGAGTTATTTATATCTCTTTGTTTTCCACATGGTTCGCTGCGAGCCTTTGACAGAAAACACATGGTTTTCTATGTTTGGCAAGACGGGGAAGATGACAGACTGGGCTCAAAAGCCAGACGAGACTTCAGAGCTCTTAGCTTCCCAATGCAATTAGTAGTTTTCCAGCTACGGCTCTTCAAAAAACTTCCATTGAGCACCTTTAGTAGTTTGCAATAGGATAAAATAAAAGGCTTTAATTTTGGATAGAATATTCTTGGACACTGACTGGCCATGAAATTTATCCACTTACAAATGGAACATTTACTTGGTATTTCTCCCTCAGAATTAATTTGAAATTGGTCAGATTATCAGCAGGAAATCAGGATGACTCAAGCACTGACTTGTCACACAGAAGTCTCTAGAATTTGAATTTGTGTTTATCCACCATTTAATACTCTCCATTCCTAAGGGACTGAGAGGATAAGCAGAACATCCGCAAAGCAAAGTCGTAATATTTGAGGCTTGATGGGAGACACGGATTTTGGCCAAGAGGCACGCACAGTCTTGCCTGCTGTTTGTTGCCTCTAACATTCAAGACACACGTCCGTCACTCAACAAACTGACTGCAAAATAGCTGTTCCCGGCCATCACGTGCCTGTCCTAGGACGGGCTTTGTCCTGTAACTGAACCTGCTGTAGAACAACAGAGGGACAGTGATTACCTGGGTAACACAGAGCAAAAAGGTAGTTGGACAGGTCTTGAAATACGGAGGATAGGCTCATTTCTGCTGCAGGATGGACAAAAGTTCAGATTGGAAAAGGTGAGTCGGAGCCTGATATATTTTTCCCGGAGAGGTGAAGAAGCAAAAAATCTTAAAGTCTCTCGTGCAGGAGCTACTTTTTCAAAGTCTGCTCAGAGAGGGCTGGCCCTGCTAACAGGCGAGGAGATGGTCTCAATGCACTAATGGTTCTTTCCATCCAAGTTTCCTGTGTGTGTCACAGCTGCTGGTCTGTGCAGCTGTCTCTGTCTTGGTTTTTTTTGTCTACCCCATCTCATGTTTATAAACGGCTTATTGTTTTATGTTGCAGATCAGGGAGATGAAGAGTAAGAAATACTACTCTGACTTCTGCAACATATTGATCAGGAAACTCTCAATAACCAAGTATCTCTCCTGTTTGTTAGTAATTAAATGGTAAATGCTGAGACGTTCTTACTCAGACTTTTACCCCTGGGCTTTAGATTTTCCTTAATTTTCTTTTTTTTCCTCCAGGTACATAAGTTCCAGGATTTATGCCCTACCAAAGGCCTTAGTAGGCCTCACCCCTTGTGAACTCCAGTGAGCAATACTCTTCCCCTGTAGTGATGATTTACAGGAATTGCACAGAAGAGTACAACCAATTTCCCTCCTTATTTGTGGGATTCAACAATTTTCAAATCAGAATTGGGGTGATGTCTCTCTTTAGTGGTGGAACCTGGCAGGAGCTGCCACCAACCTCAGGCTGCAATGAATGTCTCCCCTGGGGTGGCACTGGTTTTAGTCATGGGTGCCTTCCGGCAGACTGAAGCAGGTGCCATCACCCTCTGATTCCTTCAGCTTTCTCTCATTTCATTCAGCAGTTGCTAGTCAGATTCACGTCTCATCACCTAAAGGTGAAGACAACAGGCTGAGACAAAAAGAGATGGCTGAGGAGAAGCCCATACTGAGCGCTCCAAAGCTGACACGCTGTGGCAGATCAGCACTGGTGTGTAAGAGCCTTGTTCCAGAGCTGTTAGTCCCTGTGCTGCCCACCCAATTTGGGTTCATGTCATCCTCCTTTTCCCTTTCCATTCTTTGGGCAGATAGACCTCAGTTGCTGAGTGTTGCTTCAGTGTAAAATAACACGTGGTGCTTGTGGTGTGGGAAGGAAGCTGGCTGTGAGAGATAAAGGTTGAGGTTAAGAGCAGACCGACTGTTATGCTCCTGGGGCTTTGCTGCTCTTTGTATAACCTCGGTGTGGCTGAGTGATACAAATCAGCACTACCTTTTCTGATAAAATCCATCTACCAGAGGAAAGCAGCAGCCGTACCTCCACATCCTGCTGTAGTTTGTTACAGCCCTGGCGTTCCAAAGGTCTGGATGGGTCAAAGGTTAGGTTTCCATTTTTGTATCACTGAAAGAGAGCAACCAAGTTTGGCTGGGGGTGAGACCTGGTAAGAAACTGAAGAAAATATATCAGAGGAGCTACAAGAAACAAAAGCCTTCAGGGAAATTCCAAGATTGCCAAAGAAAAGAGCAGTCACTGAGTATGTTTGTGCAAAACCACCCTCTTCTCCTTCCTTCCCACAAAGACTAGCACAACTCACTTTGAAAGAGAAAGAAAGAATCAAGAGAGCAAGCAGCATTTCACCCAGCTGTCCCACCCTGCGAAGCCCCGCTGCTTTAATTCACCCGAAAGAGCAGGCAGGCAGAAATGCAAAATCATGCCATTTATGACCTGCTGAGACAAAGCACAGGGTTTGCATGGAGGGGGAGAGACACAGTCAAGCTTATCACCAAATGGAAGAAGTGTAGAGTAGAGAAGTTCTGCTTGCTTCATCTTTTTTTATGGGTTTTTTTTTCCTCCTTCATGCAAGCCTTAATTATTTTCCTCCCCAGGGAATGCAAATCCTGAATGAAGTCCAGCTTCATTGCAGATAATCATAGAGACCAAGACTGATGGCTTGGAAGGCTAGAGACTGAAACTAATGGTTCTGGGAGATGCTGCACCAAAATCTATCTAACTCTTCGGTGGAAAACAATAATTCAAAATAAGACAGGAAGCTCTGAAGAGCCAGAGCACATCTGAGCTGCTCTGCTCAAAGTGGTCCTTAACTTAAGGAAAATCTTCTACTCAATCCTCGTAAGTTCTATACAGTGAGCGAAGTTCTTCCATTCCTGATTGCTGTAGAATAAGCAAGCGTGGATTTGCCAGGCATGTCGATGGCAGCTGCAGTGCAATGTCCCCATGAAATGTCCAGAGGAGAACAAACATTGTCTTTGGACAACCTTGTCCAACCGTCCTGTCATCTGATTCAGACTCAAGCTGTCTGCTCAAAGGGGAAAAGTACTGTAGCATCTGCATAATTGAAACCTGGGGAAAGCATAAATTAATGAGGCTAAAACTGCTGAAAAATTTCACAAATAAGGGAAACAAAACTCTGCTCTTTCTCTGAGGTCAGCTCTATCTTAAGCACAGCTCTAGCTCTGCCACATAGCCCTGACATAAGGAAGTTACTCCCTCTAAGAAAAATTGGTGGAACCAGAATGGAATTGGCATGTAGAACCCCCCCGTCATTCAAAGTATACGATATGTGTATGTTAGATACTGATTTTATTCAAGTAAAGCTAAAACATTTGTATTAAGCAATAAATAAAGCTAATGATGTTTTTTCTCGTAAGCTCTGATTCGAGAAAAGCTGAAAGTGTTTTTCTGCACTAATTTAGCTTCAAAACTACTACTGATCCTATAAAATATGCTTTATAGATCATGTGCAGCTCTCTGAAAAGGATTAGATTATTTATTGGTAAAATATCTAGTAGTCTAAACGTTCCAACAATGGCAGCTGAAATCAAGAGAGCTCAGGAGCTCTGGAAATCAAGACTTGATGGTGTAAAAGATGAATAAACGGTTTCCCTTTCACACTGTAGAAAGTATAAACAGAGTTTGAACAAAACAAAATTGTGCTTCAATTCATGTAATTTAAAATACGTTTTGACCTCATGTTAAATTGAGAAATTGTTGGACTAAAATATACATTAGTCAGCAACCGATGAAACTATTTTGAGCTTTCAGCCTTCCTTTCATTTTTCTCTTTCTCCATTGCTCCAATTCTTTTTCATTCTGTCAGTTTCGTTAATTAACATAATCAACCAACAGCAAAATAACCAAGTAAACCTGAACCATATTTCACAAAATGATGGGTAAAGAGTTCTAGATTAGCAAAATCAGGTTATAAGGGGTTAAAAGAAGCTGCTGACTGTGGAAAAAGTACAGATTGATTGATTTCCTTGCCAGTGACTTTAAGAGAACAAATGAAGGGACAGAGTAAAGTGTGCAGAATAATTTTCAAATTTAAGAAAAAAAATCTTCAAAATGGATGGTTTCAAAGTAAGAAATGTGTGTGCTACCAGAGAAATGATGCGTCCTTTTGTGCTCCGAGAAGGCCTACAAAGCTGAGTGTTTATGGTCCTTACCTGAGGCCTTCTATAATCATGGCAACAACCACTGAGAGCAGAACTGGAGGAGGCAGGTCAGAGACTGCCCAGGCAGAGCCCCAGGCAGGAGGGACACCAACAGCTCGGCATTTTGAAAAAATAGCTGACTGAAATGTCATCAGACGTAACTAACAGCCTCCTCCTTCAAAACACTGGTCACATACACATTTTAAAGACTGCTTGCCATTCTCCAGTCTGTACCCACGCGATACCGTTTAATACAAGTTACACCTGTGTTCACAAAGGATGTTTTGGGGCTTTTTCTAGCTTCAAGGGCAGTTTTGTACCTCCTCGATTTGTCAAGGGCTCTGTCGAATCCAACCAACCAACGCTTTCTTCACTGAAAGGCATGGAAGAAGTCTGACTACCAGAATCTCTCGGCTTCCTAAGCACTTGAAAGTCACTTGTCCTGAACACTTTCTGAACTAATTTGCATGAAGTGCACCCCTTTCCTTCTATTTCTTGCCTCACACATTAGACTATTTTCATACCGCATATTAGACCACTAATAAGGAACAAATTTCACAGAGCATGATCTAGTCTAATAAGCACACAAAGTTTAAGAGGACTGAAACCACCTGGTTTCCTGATCATCTTCATTGGCTTTGTGTTTTAGTGCAATGAAAATTAATGATAATGTCTGGTTTTTCCTCTCTGAGCTTAAATTTTTATCTGCAGAAGTTAGAAATGCTCCCTTTGGATAAGCTGTAAGGAAAAAATCAGTCTCTATAAATGCTAAGCTAGAAACAGGTCGAGACAAATTATGAGACCTCTAGAAAACATCTGGAAGCAAATTGTTTAAGGATATGCCAATTTGTCCACAGAAGAAAATAAATAAATCATTATGCCCTCCACAGAAAATCTGTGACAAATGTGTGAACTGGGACATTCTGCTGGAAACAAACAGGATCAGGCATGTATTTTGCCTAGTCTGCTACCAAGACAAAAGGATAACTGTGTCGTAGTTTTCAGGAGAAGAGACATGAACAGCACAGCAGTATTCTGTCCTGTAAAATTAATCATTTATTCATATTTTTAGAACTCTGAAAACAGCAAACAGACAGAATAATCAGCAGTAAGAGAGAGATGTTAGATCAAAATGAACAGATATGGATGTGTTAATATTGGAACTAGTCATGCTGCTCATCTCTGCATACATGAAAAGAAAATGTATTTCATAGCAGGAAAAAACCCACAGTTACGAGTTCTACAAAAATTCCCAAGTGTGTGCAGTTAAGAGAGCTCGTGTAATGAGGAGAGTTACGAGACAAACTGAACTCGCCTGCTGAGTGACCATGCAAAACAGAAACAGCCTGTATAGATTGAATTACTTCAAAAGGAAGTACGAAGAGCCTTTCAGCCCAGATAAAATATTTCAAAAGTAAGCTCTGCTCAAATAAACTCCTTTCTAAAGCACTATGGAGAACAGAAATCTAGACAGAAGATTGTCCATAGTAACAGCAGGAAGGTAAAGTACTCTGGTATTGGTAGAGCTGCATTTCCATTCACCGTAGAGTAACTGAGCTGTGACAGAGAAAGAAGACACGAAGAAGCTCATGCGGAGAGACAGAGAGATAAACAATTCGTCCACTGTGCTGAGCGAGGTATTTGTCTGGAATCCACAGCCAGGCAAGATCGCATAAAGATTCTACCTACAGCTCTGCCGCTTTAGTAAAATCAAGCCAGCTTTCTAGGGATATTTATCTAATGTCCTGATAATACTGTCTTCAAACCTACATTTACTCTCTGTGTAGGACTTCCAGCACGCCTGCCTTCTTACTATCACATTTCTTTTGCAGCAGCTCTCTAATTCACAAATTCTGCTTTCTCAATTTAAAAGCCCCTACCAAAATTTTATTTGCCCGTCATCCAACATGTAAACTTGCTTTTTTCCCCTTTGATTTTGCAGAACAATTTTTCAAGATCTCTTTAGTATCCAAACACGACAAGGAACCTTATTTAATTTCAAATCTTTGCATCCTGTATCTCACTTGTTACTGCCTGTGGTGGAACATCCTGTTCTTCTCTTCCAGCCATTCCTGGTTCTGTTTCGCGCCCCACAGCACCCCCCAGGAATGGTGTTTCCTACTCTGAGCAGCTCATCATACTCCTCCTTTCATATACAGAAGATGCCTCTATTCTCCAAAATGTTACGGTACAGTCCTTTCTCTGCAACCATGCGAGTGAGAAATATTTTTTCCTGTTTAATATGAAAAACATCCAAATCACAAGATATACATATAATCTCCACCCTAAAAACACCCAGTTCTTCCATGTTGCCAAGGAAATGAGTACATAGTTAATCATGATGACCAAAACACAGTCCTCTGCACCTTCTCTATTTCTATCTTTCAGCCTGTCAGCCCTCCAGACAAGAAGCTGTGTACTACGTTTTGAAGGAGAAAGAATAATTAAGAAGCATCCTTCACATTCTGGGTCAGAGCACCCTGCCATAGGGGATTTAAGCTGCAATGACTGAGGGGCACAGGAGGTGTTGGTGACAGAGCTCGGCCGCTGGCCTGAGAAACTGAAGCCGGGAATCGCCTAGGCTCCCCAAGGTCAGCAGATTTCTCATCTCCTTCTCCGTGTACCCTGCAGAGTTCTGTTAGCATGTTGCAATAGGCTGGGCAGCGCAGCTCTGGGTGGGTGTAAGAGCGCACCGCTTCCTGTGGTGGCCACGCTGCTTCCTGTTTTCTCAAGGCTGATGGAGACGGCCTGGCGGGGCTGCTGATTTTGAAACAGGGGCAGCTGCATGAGTGTCTTGTGAGAGCTCGGAATGAATCACCATCCCATCCCTACAGAAAAATCCCGAATCTTTCCAGAGTTGGAAGTCAAACTGTGGTGGCGTTGGGCTACCTGCTCGTGCACTGAGAAGAGGATGGGGAATGCCCAGAATGCCAAACAATCAAAAATCAAGAGCCAGACCACCCCAGGTCATGAGACTAGTTCAAAAACCATGCAACTTTTGGAAAAGATTTTTTTCTGTTGGCTTAAATTTCCGTTCTTTGAGATATGTCCCATTCTCTGCAGTAAGAGCAAGAACTATTTTCCTTTTTAATATGAAAAACACAAAGTATCATGAGACTTTTAATAAAACCACAAGTCAGTAACTGTAGATGGATAGGAAGGTTGCTGAAATGCAGAACTGTCTTTACACAGCCTTTTGACCAATAGACATTCAAACCATTGGAGGGTTCAAGGGTACAGCAAATTCAGTTTGTTGGTAAAGAAGGGAACTCCTTGGTAAAAGGCAGGAAAGGAAGGGAAATGAAATTGTCCAAAAAGATCCTCTGGTGTAGGATAAAAGATGCAGAATAAATCTATCCTGTTGCAACTTTGTCTGGTTACTACTAGTAAACCTTTTGTATCAATGTGAGACATTCTCCATACCTATTTACAAATAACTACAGGTATAATCAAGATTACAGAAGATGTTTGCATGAGCAGGGCTCTCTCAAAACTGAAATAAACATTTGAAGCACCTGTTTGTAAGAACAACAAAAAACCCACAACAACAACAGAAAAACAGACATCCCTCCCCTAAAGCAGTTAAATTCATAAATTCAGACTGAGCTCGAGACTCACATCAGCCCCTTGATTGTCTAGAAATGGGAGGCTAACACCTGCTAGCTGACATGCTAATAAATACGCTTGAGAAATCTCGCACAGACAAGGCAGCGTGTGTTTTACCACGCACTGAGCTCACTGAGTTAAATATGGCACTTTCATCCATGCTTTAAGTTATCCATCACAGCACTAGACATTTTTGGCAAACTAACACGACTTTTTTAACCTGTTTCGGTTCAGATCCAAGCTCCCCAGCCTGCTCCAGGCAGTTCCACAACTACCCCAATTCTGTGCTGCTGTCTTCAGTGTCATGCCCCAAAGCAGCTCAGGTCTACATTTTGGAAACAAGACCTAAGCAAAATAAAAAGGAGACAGCAAGAAAATAAGAGCCTATACAAGTCTCTCTTAAGGCTGAAAGGAGCAGCAGCAAAAGGAAGGAGAGGCGGGACCCTCCTGGGGAGGTATGTGTGGTCACTCCTGACATTTGAAGCCAGCCAAGAGAGGAACAGAGACTGCTGTTTAAACCAAGTAGCTCCATTACTCCTTGATTGTATTGTAAGTCTCACGCTTCAAAGTGATCCTATATTCAACACAAGCGACCATCAAATGTGTGCACTGTGCTGGACGTATTTCACATGCACACACACACACAAATGCTTTTATACTCCATTACCTGCAGCCTAACAGCTCTGCTTTGAACCACTTATCTGAACCACAGCCCACATTCTCAAGTACTCCCAAATATCTGCACATCATTTTCCACTTCCTGGGCCTTCGCGCTCTCCTACTCTTGCCTGGTCCCCCATGATCTTGGACTGTGTTTTACATAAATACTCAGTAAGGATGAACAGCCCTTTGCTTTCTGAATGCTTGTCATGGGCCTGCCCTGAGTTTTCACAGAGAAGTGAATATGAAAGAGCTTGAGTTCCTCTTGCCATGCTGCATTTGTTTCACTTTCTCCTTTTTTCACTCACTGATTTAATCTGAAGCTCTCTGAGCTCCAGGGTAGGGTTCCTTAGTTCCCAGTTCACAGGATGAAGACATCAGTGCTGCTGGAGGATGCACAAAATGAGGATATGCCGTTGGATATCTTCCTGACCTGGCTCAGTGGCTCTACCTTCCAGAATCCCTTTCTCTACTCCCATTCTCTTCAGAAAATCTCACCAAGCCTGCTTAGCGGCATCTACACAGGGTTTTGCATACGGAACACTACCATAGCAAAAAGGCACATCACAGTTTCCCTACCATGGCACTGAGCAAAGCTCTTCTGAAAATCAGCCTTCCTGTTTTAAAAGCAGACTGACTGCAGCCCCGTCACACACATCTCTGTCGCGCCAGCACGCAGCTCAGTTTGCAGCAGTATGGAGGGAGCACAGTTCTCACGCAGCAATTCCTTATGACTTCAACCGAGGTGTTCACAAGCTGGTGAAGCAGCGTAGGGAGGCTCAGACAGGTCATGGAACTTGAGGAGAACCGCAATGATAAAATATATGGAGGGTGATAAAATGGACAGGGATCAAAAAAGACAGAATCTAGGGATTTATCAGTGTCCATCATTTTGGATGACAAGACGAATGATACTAACTTTCCCGAAATGTCCACAGTGCTTTCTAGGACTGAACTAACACAGGGGATCAAATCACATCACTTTGCAGCTACTGATGTACACCAGCAGCTCCAAAACTTCTGCATGAGGAAGCAGGGCTTCGCAGACCTGTGTGATAAACCTGCCCGGTGCTTCGGAACCACATCCCATGAGTGACGGAGCCCATACTGATCAGAAAGGCAGGCTGCTATCTGGAAACTGGCTACCCAGGGCTGCTACAAGTCCGTGGCTAACCATCGAGTCAACTGTCAGACTGCAAGGTGGGGGCGGGGGGGTTGCAGTGTTGTTATGAAAGTTGTTTATCCACTGATTATCAGCAGAAAGAACGTACGTGAAATAACAGCAGGCTTTTACAGAAAGAGCCTCTAAATTGCATTATGGTCACAGACAATGCACTGCATCCGTGGTTGATGCTCCAGCAGGAGCCCTTGAATAACTTAACTAAAACCAATCCTACTCCTCTCTTCTTCAAGGCTTGATAAACACAGAGTGACCAACACCATCGTGGACAGCCCTAGCAACACACGGGATCTGAGAGTTCTAGGGAAATCATGCATATGCAGCGTCGGGCTATCTGGAACCTTATTGTTTCCCCTAGAGATAATCATCAGGAGAGCCCGCTGCTGCTCTGCAGCAGTGTCCTTGCACTGAACGCTGCTGTTCTCACTTCTTTTGGTCAGGTGGGATGGCCACTAATACAAGCTTGAGCTTGTAGCTATCAGTTAGATAGATCTTCAGTCTGCTAAAGAGGAAAAGTTGCAGTGACAGTTTCCCAGAATTTAACAAAATCGCATCACTACATAAAATAACGTATTTGTGAGAAGTTGCAGGGCTGGGCTGGATGACAGTTCAAAAAGAAGTTAGAAATTCAGGGTCCAATTTTCACTTTCCAGGCAACCTCTTTTCTCTGCTCAGGATCAAGACCATGTGTGTTTATCAAACGTACAAGCTTTTTAGCTTGGGTAATATGGTAGAGAGTACGGAAAAAGAACAAGAGCTTCTGTTCTTATGTAAGAGGCCCATAAAAAATACTCCTACTTTTAAACAAAAAAGTCCTTTTTTTTCATTTTGCTTCACTCTTGCTCTTTAGGTTCCTTTCCTAAACACACCGGGAGAACAAGTAATATGCTCTCAACAATGTAATAAGAAACTAGTTAAAAAACCCCAACATCTTCCTAGCCTGGGTGAAACCTCTTTGGTTCCCTTCTATAAAGAAGCTTTTAAATATGAGCATAAGTGTATGGTGGAAACAGATACAACCAAAGCCACATGAAAAGAGCAGTAAAGCTCAGCAGCAAATTGTTCCAAGGTAGGTTTTCTGATTGTTGTATGAACAGTTTTTAGATGTCATTTGAAGAAACCGGACCCAGGGAAAAATGACTAAATAAATACTTGGAAATTCCTTGGATTTCCAGCCCAGTCAAATACACTAAACATGCTCCCATGAAATATACACGCACAATCTGAAGATAAGTCATCTGTGGATTTATCAATATCTGGAGAAGGAGGGGCTCTGCTGTAAGAAAAAAGAAAATCCCTCACCTGTGCAAGGCTGGTGAACGTAGACCATACTTGTATATGAGAGAGGCCTCAAATCTTTGGTCCAAGAAAGAGGTACTGAACAGAAAAATAAAGTAGTACCTTGTCCCAACAGCTGCATGTTGCACAGCAAACCCAGCATCTCATTGGCAAAAGGCCTAATGTGAAGGAAGAAAGCACCCTGAGGATCTATGAGCACAAAACCAGAGGAACAGGAAACTGCAGAAGTCCACAATCACTTTAACACCACTGCAGAAGTTTTGTTCATACTGATTCCAAGCAGATTCCCTACAGACGAATGAGCAGTTTCTGACTGCTAGGAAGATGACCACTGGATTCCTCACTGCAGATTCTAGAAGAGGACTCCCCTAGATCTAACATCTCAGCTGCCAGGCAGGTCACAGGATAACACAACACCAACACTACACATCCTGGACAGGTTGAGAACACAGTGCTGGCCTCGGTGCAGTGTGCTAAAATGCTAAAGAGGAAGGTCCTGCTGACTGATCGCGGGTGAGAAAATTGTCCTAGGCTTGGGATATCTATCTATCTCTGATAGAGATTTATTTTGGTGTGCTGTAACTGTCACAAAGCGTGTCTGTCCTGAACAACTGATGCCTGTGGGAGGTATGTGACGTACAGTGCCACGGCCAGACCCAACACTGAGCTCGTTTCCTCATAGTGCCTTACCATGGAGGTTTACCTTGAAGATGCTGCTGGACTCTGGGGTGTGGATAATCCTGCTGAGGCCCTTTAAACTGTTTAGCCTTATTCTGAAAACAGAAGGTCCTCAATGTCTAAGGTGAGTGTTTACCACCATAACACACTGGAATAAAGTTTAGGGAAAAATCCCTGAGAGGTTGTAAATTCACTGACATGTACATTAGCAGCTGGTTTCAGTACTCCTGTAAGAGGCTTCGCTGTCACAAGTTCACCCTGTAAGGAGGATCTGCCAAGAAAGCTTGTTTTCAGACAACTTGCCTTTTCTGAAGTGGCAGCAACGATAAATAGATTTTGGCGAAAAGGTGGTAAATAAACAGACTATGACAGATATGACAAAATTTGACTCCTCGGATCTTTGCGTTGCCACAGTGAAGGTGGTTCTCTATAGGAAATAAAAATGAATCAGACTTCAGAATATAACGTCCTTTAAACTTAGGAGGGCTATAGACTAACATATCTAATTTCAAAAGTTAAGTCTTGATTGTTTCAAGAACGTAAAGAATAAAGATTTTTAGAATCTGGGATGGATTAAGACTTGACTTGAAAAAAACCATTGAAAATGGTTTACATTTAGTTTTGTTGAAACTGCATGATAATGACTTCCTGATTTGGGTTATTTTTTATATTTCAGTCAAGCATTTCTCATCAGTGGTGTTCCCAACATCAAGCCAGATACAGTCCTTTGGGGTAAAGGCGAAAAATTTGTAACTGTTTCTTTGGAAGTGTATCTAGACCACTTGGTGATGATTGACCGTGAAGGTGTCGGGGATCTGTTCACTACTCTTGTCTCTAGCATCACCGTTTTATGAGTCACTACAACAGCTGTTTTGATCTAAGAACTGACCGGATCAGGAGAGTAAACAGAAAAATATTTAGGAAACCTTCTTTCCATGATAGCAGAAAGGCCGCTGGGAGTGACCCCAGGATTGTGCACACTGCAGAAGAACTAAGTGTATTTGTTGGCTGGGACGGGAGCTACGCAGTGTCTCTCCCCAAGCCTACACATACCGGCCATAAAGAAAAACCTGGTCTCTTCTGACCTCATGCAAAATGGGAATGGGAAGACATGGGGAATGCTCTCTGAAGGAGATTTTGAGGAACAATACATATTCATTAGGCCATCCTTTCCTTGTCAAGAGGTAACTCGCCAAAGGAAGTACTTTTAGTGTTGTCTCTCTTGAAGGTTTGCTGTTAGTGTTTCAGCAAGAAAAAAAAAAAGAGCACTGCAGATCCTGCTACCAGCTCATAGCTATTCACTAAATATAAAGGGCTCTAACAACACTTGGGTGTATACTGATATCTCAGGCACTACGAACAGTTGTACTAATAGGTTTGGTGCCAAAAAGTCAGTGACAAAGGGAAAGAAATCGTTACGATGAACTCTCATTGCTTAAACGACCCTTTGCAACTCTGCTCAGCAATCTAGCTGCCCAGAAGTCACGGGATTCGCATGTCCTGTTACTGCCTCTTGCCTCCCACCCGCAGAGGAGAGCTGGCTGGTGTTGTGACCCATCCTGCAACAACATCGGCTGATTGCAGAATAAACACGTCCTCTGTTTATCCTCAGGGATCATGTCTAATACTTCTAGGGCATCCCAATGGCAGCCTTCTTCCTAGGACTAGCTCCCGAAACAGGCTATGATCTCTTTGTATGGCTTTCCTTGTGATTCTCTGCGTTCAGACTCAGAGCAATGAACGCACTGAGAGAATCTGCCAGCTCCTACTCAGAGCCAACTGTGCAGCAGAACAACAAGAAATACAGTTAACCTGCAGAGCCCCTAAGGTCTTTCCTTCTGCAATGTCTTCTTCTTCCTGAAGTTTTCTGACTAGCTCTACAAAAAGTTAGTCCCATCTCAACTAAAATACATAGAATCCAAGCTGTGATCCCAGAATTACACAAAATACAGGAGACTCTAATCCAACTAGTTTTAATCATTCCTCTGCTTTCTGGCTTCAGCTTCCAGTTACACTCTCCCTTTGATGCAGCATATCTTCCATCACCTGCCTCAGCACTTGTAATAAAGACCCAAGATTCAACCTCAGGAGGCTTTGCTTGCTGGCTAGGGAACCTCTGATCAGCTAGACATCCTTCCCAAAATGAAAGGAGTCAGTCTGTGCCCCAGTCCCCAGCTGAGACCTTCGAGGGCACCTTCCCATTGTCCTAACACCCAGTACAAGATGATGCAGCCAGTGCTGCCTTAGATTATTTCCTGCTACGGGTGGTTTGAGGATGAGAAGCAGTCTTTCGCTTTTCACAGGACACGAACAGTAATCAAGTGAAGTCCACAGCCCAAGGTGGATGGAGCATCAGGAAACCATCTCAGGAGGACACCTCAGCATATTGTGCAAAGAAGGACTAAAATGACAAAGGCTGCTCTTGTACATTTGTGTTTACTGGCATGCTATTGAGCAATAGCAATGGCATATCACACTTATATACAGATTCTCACGCGTATGCACAAAACCAGAAAGAAATGCCTTAGAACTGGGATGTGATTTGCAGGTGGTGTTCAGGAATAGGTAAATAATTTGGGGCTCTCAGTTTGCGAGGTTATCGCTATTCTTCGCGGCACCCTCAACAGCAACTTAGAGCCAAATCTATTTAAAAACAGTAAAGGCAGAGAAGTGAAGTTGCCTTTGGTTGTGCTTTTTTTCTCTTTCCCCTTGCAGCTTCCTCTTTCTCTTCACCAGCTCAGCATTGCTGGCAGCTTTTTATAAACCACGATTCCTACTGCTGTCAGCTTGTTTGGAAACTACAGGGTGAGCTCAGTCCAGCAGCTACTGCTGTGGGTTTGTGTTTAATTGCAGACCGGATTTGCTTAAAATTCTGTATCCACCACCATAATTTTCATTCCAAAAAACATTCAAAGAGCTCTGCATATTCAAAAATATTTGTGTGCAATTGTGTAGCATAAACTGCCAAGTGGAAATGCATTCCCATAAATAAGCTGTAAAGCACTTCTGCACAGCGTGTGCGGGTCTGACGGCCTCCATCACGGTTAAACCATGGCAGAGCGGTCAGTACTGCTGGGTTATTCTCGTCTGGCAATAACCTGCACTGAGCATGCAAAGTGATATCATGACCAGACCCACAGCTGTGAAGCACAATGCAATACTGAGATCATCTTAATTTGTAGAGGAATCTTCTACAATGCCTCAGAAATCTTTAACACCAGAGACAGGGTGGGTGGCTGAGCAGAGCGCTCTCTAGACCGGCGAAAGACCTTCATCTAAGCCAGAGCATCAAGGAGAGTTCACTAGGAAAGAAGCAGCAGCAACAATGAGGAGGAGCAGGAGTGGGGAAACACTGCGGGTTGGGATAGTGAGATAACCATCACCACTGCTCCTTAAGTCTTTGTCCCCTGCCGGCTGCTCCAAAGGCAAGCTTTGCTATTGGTTTTGTGAAGAAACTAACCTGGGACAGACTCGTATTTCTTCTCATCCCCCTTAAGAATCCTACAGCCAGTTTGGGACAGGCATGATGGCAAAGTCTTGTCTGGAAGTGAATGGTACTCAGAAGAAAAGCTATACAAAGAAAATAAAACTGGAGGGTCCTCCAGGTCACAGAGTTCAAAACCTCCTTCACTTGCAGACCTCTCAAGCGCTTCCAGGTAGGTGCAAACATCAATGTAATTTACATGGTCAGTTTAAGACCACTGATAACAGGGCTACTTTTTGTGATTTTTCTCAAATGCCTCGGAAATACTCCCTGGCCTTCCAGAGGCCTACAAACCATGACTTGAAAAGTCACTAAATCATGACTGGAAAATATAGGTCTAAACACGGTACTTGTACTAGCTAAATTAAATTTAATTTTTGTATTATCGAATTAAAAGAAAACGACACCAGTGGTAATAGCACGCTGCAGCTATAAACTGTGTTAAATTTAGTCACTGCTTAGAATACACAATCCAGTACTTGAATTAAATTCTAAATAAACAGTTAGGATTTTGTATGTGAGGTCTGTATGAGACAAAGAACTTGAGTAAACACAGGGGCACAAGAGTGGGAATAAGGCGACTGCAAAAGAGCCAAAGGTCCATTTATCAGCAAAGCACGTTTTATCAGCAGCTTTACCTTCATGTGCCCATGCTGTAGGTAACTGCATGTAGTATTCCTAACAGAACTCTACCTATCCCAGCCCGATGTGCTATCAGTCACAATGGCTACTAACGAGACTCCCTCCACAGACAAAGCCATTGGGAAAGTCTGTCCCCTTCTCTGCTGGCAGGAATCCTGCAATCTGGGGACAGAGCCAGCCGAGTTATAAATACTCAGTCGTGGCTCTGTTTTGGTGTCTACTCCTCTGTCTCCTACCATCTCCTACTCAGAAAAGAACCATTTCCCTTTTCTTAATGACCACTGAAATCATTTAGGGAATTTCCAGCACGCAGTGTACAGATTCTGATTCACTTTAACCCCAGAAAGTGTTTAACTCCTTCTGGGAATTATTGTGAATTGATCCGACAAGCTAAGATGCCCCAAGTTCCCCTTTCCCTTTCTCCCTTCCAGCCATCCACAAGCACTTGGCACCCAGAGCATTCTGCTCTTCTGCAACCCTCTGTCGCTGATGTGAAGGCTTCTGAGTCATGAGATCTTCGGCTCTCCGCACTGGTAATGGGCTCAGATTTGTGGAGGTCTCCTAAAATG
>WEIS01078587.1:13281-24359 GCA_013389965.1 Todus mexicanus | reverse complement strand
TGGTGAGGATGTAGAAAGAGCACTCGCTTCTAGTACTGCAGTTCCTGTGTTTATGAAAAATTCCAGACGCAAAGTCCTCCTGAAAGCGGTGGTGGAGAACAGGAAGCGCAGCTGTGCACCCACTGGCTGCCTAAAGACATATGTGTTTGTGAGCAGTGCTTTCCTCTTTAGAATTCTGAGACACTACTAAGAGATATAATCCTAATAGGATGGAAGTCTGGAAAGTATTATTTACATCAGAAGAGCAAGACTTATTCCTAGATACAGCTGCATTCTCAAGAAAGAACCGCTGCCTAGATATCCCCATCTAACTCCAGACAGCAGATGCATTTCTGACACAGCACTACAGACCCAGGGAAAGAATCCTCTTTGATGCCGGGCATAGTTCAGCAACTTAGTTCGGATAATCAGTATACTTCTAAAATTAATCTGCTGATCCTCCCCACTTCCTGCACTTTAACAGGCACCACACAGCAGTACTGGAGCACATCAAGTGGCATCTTTTCAGATGAAAGTGAAGATGTGGCTCAGGACTGCAGCCGCAAATGGGAATTCAGCCCATAGCTTCAGACAGTCTGGAGTGGCATGTCCCCAGGGAAACGCAGGGTGGTTGTCGAGCCTTCAACAACAACAGATTTTTTCTCTACAGATGTGCTCTGAGTGACCTTTATCTCAGACGCTCTCATCCTTACAACTCAATTTTGGCAACTTCTTGGGGGAAACCTCAGCTGGACTCTAGGTTTAACGCACAACTCTGTGAAGGGATCTTAGCACTGCTTGCAACTTACTGGTGCTACTGACTATACGTAGTATGTAGACTGGATGTAGACTTCACGAGTAGATGGTATTAGAGCACTTGTCTGTGTTCATTGGTTGAAATGATACCAAAGCTTTGAGAGACTGGATGACTATAAATGAGCGTAAGCGTGTAAATTGAAAATCTGTTGCCTGCAGAATACAGCAGATCATTAAAAACTGACATCAAATCTTACAGCTCTTTGAACACGCATCAAAGCCAAAACAAATTTTTCCAAATATAGTAAACAATAAGATGTAGTCGAGATGAAAACAGATCTTGAAGCCATACAAATTGCCAAAGGGAGATATTCCTCCTTGCTGAATTCTGCCTTATGGACAGTTGAAAACTTACTAATAAAATGAGAAATGATGTGCTTTTCATTTCTGTAGGTGGTTGCATGTCATAACAGTTACTAAAAAATTCACAAGGCTTTCAGGATTTGTACTGATGCGAATTATTCCTCTTCCTCCCAATGAAAATGGTTATCTTCATTCTGATACGGATTTAGTCTTGTCTATGCTTCAAAATCTTTGAAGTTAGTTAAGACTGTGATATTTAAATGACATTTCCCACTAGCAAAAGTCCTTGTATGGACGCTGCACATAATACTCAGGAAACCACAAAAGCTGGACTGTCAAAAGCACTTTTTTGCCACTAGGAACTGCATCGACTCTAGGAGGGAATGCCCACATAGTGAGGACAAGTCTTGGCTGAAGTGTAGTCAGGGGTATCAGAAGGGAGCCTCAGTGAGTGACAACCTGTTGGAGTGGAGTGGGGGGCACGTAGTTCAGCGGAGCCTGCACTCAATCTGTTACGGATCCTAAGGTGAAGCTCCACGTGACAAAAAGTGGTAACAAATTCCCCTCAGCAGTTACTTGGAGTAGCCATTTTCTGGTTCCTACTCTCTCATTACGGAAAAGTCCCGCAAAGACATTTTGGTTCATATCTTCAACTCAGTAGCAGTATATGTGACAGTTCTAAACACAGAGGGTTGTCAGAGAGACCCACAGGCTTTCCTAAGAGAAGAGGAGCCCTCCTGCATTATCTGAATGGGTATTCAATGCTAAAGGATGATATACAAGGTCCAAAAGCCATATTACCTTGAGATAAAACAAGTTCAATGGAAGAACGTGGAACATAAAAGGGAATCCCTTGCTTAGAGGTCTTGTCTTACTGTTGCAAGAAAGCTCAGCAGCAAAATCTGTATAAACACCTGTTTCTGTTTCAAAGGCTTCAGGATGAGTGATGTTGTATGTGGTTTTAGTAGGGAGAAGAATTACCTTTCAAGCACTGAACAAGGTTTGAGGTAAGGGGACCTCTCTGTGATGTGGCTGCGAGTTGAAACCCTTTTGCTTTGGTAGCTTGTGGTTAGAAACACTTTAAAGAATAAATGGGTAGATGCAGGGGAAGAACTGTTTCAGAAAACTGCATCACAGTGAGGTGATGCTTAGAGGGAAAATCTCTCAGATTAATACGAATATTAAATGTTTTCAAAAATAATCTTTCAGAAACTTAATCTTTCAGCTCAGCAGGTTTTTCTACAGTTCCCCAAATTCCCATCGTGGACAAGGATCCCTACCGTACTTCAAAAGCCTTTCTGAAGGTCATTACGCTCCGAGTAGAAGTTCACACGACACACCTCTGGAAATCAGTTCTCTACTATACAATTGTTTGGTAACTTCATCTGTTTTCTGCACCCAAGTCATCTAATAAGGTACTGCAAGGACCCGAGCCACAAGTGATGTGTCTAGCAGGCCTTCCTTCAGGAGAGAGAGATTCTGTGATTACAAACCTAGGATAAAACACCAGTTACATGCAAGGGTGTTGACTTTGAACAAGGCTGTTACTAGTGCTGTTCATAAACAAATATAACAATGTAAACAAGCATTTGATTTCATTTTTAGCATTTCCAGTTATGGAGACACTCTCCTTCCTAGGAAGCTTATTCAAATTCTGGCCTTTCTGCTGGTTGTCAAGCTTTATGGTGTGTTATTGTGTGTAATTCATCACACAGAGATTCAATTTCATTATTTATATTGATAAGCTTGGTGTGTTTATGACTACTCATACATTAAACACGGTCGGTAACGTTGGTAATGTAGCATTCCCTAAGTGCACTAGGGCTGGTGCAAAATATCTATCCTTATTAGGTAATTTCCTGTGTGAAGAGACAGGGCAGAAATACCCTCCAGTGCATGAAAGAGAGCTGCATCTCACTTTAATAGAAGCCTCTCAGTGTAAAACACATTTTTAAACCTTCCAGTAGCTGCTTAAGCTATATTTCAGCGTACGATGTATCAGGTAGCATATCGCCCTTACTCCGAATTACCTCTTTAACAGACACATCATTTCCACAATTACTTTTATCACCTATTATCTAATTACCCACTTGAAGATTTGTGTATATGTTACCGTTCACTCCCTTCTCCTCTGTTTGCACTGAAGTTTATCATAAAGGCTGTACTTTGCCTCTCTTCTTTTCCTCCAGGTGGTTCTAACTAATCACTACCAGGCTGGTATCCACGGGGAGACATGGGACCTCTCCTGGACAGAAGTGGACTGCTTAGCAGCTTGCTTATTTCTAGGTTACAGTCAAGATTTCATGATGTGAATAAAATAAGAATGAAATTGTTACGTATTAACCAATACTGCAGAAATTCAGTTTGGGGCTTCAAGAGTTAATCTCCCATCATGTTCTTGATCTTATCCCATTGCTAATATGGTTTGCTTGTTGAGTTCCTTAGNACTAGAGTGTCTGTAGAAACCTTAGATGGGTTTGGAACTTGCTCCTTTCTGCCAAGTACTGCCACCTAATTCCCACGCAGGACTGCTACCAAAGCGAGCCTATGCCAGTGCCCTGTCCTCACTGAAGCTGTCAAGACCGTGTCCCTATGATAAAGCACAAGAGCAGCACCAGCGCTATGGTTCATCGGCTGTGGGAAGCACAGAGTTTTCCACCGAGCACTGCACCCAGAAGTGTGTTTATTGGTGGCAGGCCCAGGCTCTGTGTGGCTGATTAGACAGAAGCACCTGCCCATGGCAGATCTGGCTCGGGGCAGGCTTCCTGCTGCAGCACCGCAGCTCCCTGTAATGAGATTTATGCAAACGGGCTCAGGGCTGTGATGTCACAGCGCACTGATAGACCCAAGGGCTATCTCCCTTCTGCAGACAGTTGATAAAATCAGGAACTTCGCATACAACTCGGGAAGAAGTTCACCTCAGAACCTACCAGGGCAAACTATGAAAACTTGTTAGGGCCCTTCTCCTGTCCTGAGATCCAGCACTGCAGAAGGACTTCACGAAGTCCAAGGATCTCACTTTTTTATTTTCTTTTATTTTCTTTTTTTCTATTTTTTTATGTGAGTTTTTCAAGTCAGATATTCTGGATGTTTGAAAACTGAATTAAGAAAACTTCACTCAGAAATTGGCTGAATGTTGCAAGCTTGCAAAATGGAAGGATTTCCCCTCATTCCCCCTGTGAGTATATGGGGTTTATTCCTATTATGGATCATTGGGCTCAGTAACAAAAGTCAAAGTAAGCCAGGTTTTATTATTTGAGAAGATCTCTGTTTTGGTCTGTACTTGCCATGCCAGGAAGTCAGGCTTAGCTCAATATATAAAGCTAGTGACAACGTTGCAATGAATGGGAAATTAACGTTTCCTCCCTGAACTTGTATCTGATTTTGATCTCCACTCATTTTCACAGATTAAACCTACGGCATTATTGTACGCTATGCATAGAGCAAGTCAGTAAATCTTTTTCTTCAGTTCTCGCTTTGTGATATCAGGCCGAGTCTTTCTTCAGGTTGTAATTCTTAATCATCTGGAGTCTCTGACATAGTTCATGCATTTAACTGTCTATCAGTCCACGACAGAAGAGTTGCTGAACGCTGATTTTACACACCGTAGATTTTAGGATTCTGTGCTCTTTGCGGTGATGGTGTTTTAGTTTCTAACTTCAGCTTCTCTTGAACTGAATTCTCTTGAATTCGCTTGCTATGAAAAAGCAATTGGTGAGGCAGAAGGAAAACTACTATCGCACTTAATTGGGTCTTTCAATGTTTTCTCTAAGATAACCAAGCTTTCTGTATGCTTATGAGGCTGTTTCCACCCTTTCTTTAACTCCAAAGCATTGTTACACTGGTGTAATTTATCGTATGATGAGTTCAGAAATTATGATGACCATAATGTCACTAACGTGTTGCTCAGAAACAAACCTTAATGGCAAGTCTCCAAGCAGAGTGGGCAGAAGAGCCTTATCTAGATTTTATTGAGTTTGTACAAGCTAAAGAGTTGTCAGACAAGGTGTTTTACTTGGCTTTTTATGTGGGAGATGACTTACGGTAATTGCTCCGCGTTCAGAAAACAGAAAGAGCCAATGCAGATCCAAGAGTCCTCTTAATAAAACTTTTATCAGGTTTTCTTTTGGTCTTGTCCCATCTAATGAAGGCTAAAGACATGTTTGCTTATCTTCCACCCAGAAAGATGTCCCTTTGAATTCCCTTCATGTTTGGTATCCATGATGGCTGAAAAAATGTGTCTTCTTTTTTGGAGACTCTTTGTTCTAGCATCATCATCAGTGTCTCTGAAATGCCCTATCTGGCCAAAGGGAGAGAGGACCCTAATGCTTTTTCTTCTTCTTAGATATACAAAGCGGCCTTGTGCATCTACTCTAAAAGTATCAGGATGGAAATCTGAAAAGAAACTGAGAAAATTAAAAAGTACACTGAGATTTCTCAATATGTTACTTGCTGGGCTTTAAAAAAATTCAGAAGAAACCTAAACCGTGTCCTCAACTATCCCAGAAACTAGCATCTCCATTTGAAGAAAAAAAAAGAAAAAGGTTAATTTTCTGTCCATTCATTCACTTATAGCCAAATTTTCTGGACTTTTTTTCCCCCAGTATTGAACTACGGTGCATATATTGAAAAAAGAGTGAAAATCTAATGTAGTGTGGCCCATATTCTAATTTGTGCTGCAGTTAATATGCTGGCTGAACTCTGTTCGCATGAATGATACAGCAGGCCGTGAAAATACCATTGCATCTTACCGGAGCACTTGACGGGGCAACTTGGTTTTTATTTTTGTGATCAAAATGTCAAAAAATTAGTCATCTTGAGGCTTGTACTTTTAAAATTGCTTTAAGCGAGCTTTGAGCACCGCCACTTAGAGACCCGCACGGCACGATTATACAAGTCTGCGTCTCCTGGGACTTTGTCAGAGGGGAGACAAAAGCCCATTTCTAGACAGGGACTCCTGTGAAGCAACACTTCTCCTCTCTGCCCCTCCCCTGTCAGTTGAGGGTGGGTCAGTAACTGCCTTCCTCTTGACTGCTCTGCTGGGAAACTCTTGCCCTTCAGCTGGAAAACGCTGTGCTAATGGTCCAGGCGTCCTGCAGCCTCCTCTGAAGATCAAGGGGTATGGATGGAGAAGCTCTGCAGCCTGGGCCCTTGGCTTCCTGTGCGTGACAGAATCTCACTGTGCTATGGGGCAAAAAATTATTCAAACACCTCTGTGTGACTGAAGAGTGCTCTGGTTATATGTGAATCCCTGCGTAGAAATCACGGCTTTGAATGGAAATGGGAGTGAAAATGCCCCCTACACAGAAGCATTCTGTTCCGCCCCACTGCGTTGCCAGCGTGGTCCAGTAAGGCTGGCCCAATGAGCAATCATGCTAATATCTGTACTCATCTTTTCTAAAATAGTTATACTGTATTTTTTTTCCAAGGAAATACAGTTAATCTTGGCCTTAAAACTTGTCTCAGCAGCATATCATCGGAAACTGTGTGGAGTATTTCTGAGTCACATGCCAGGGTACAGTTATGTCAGGATAACAAAAAAAAGATCAGCATTCTGTGAATTTACACAGGATAACGAGAAAAGATCAGCATCCAGTGAATTCACAATCACCTAGAACTACCTGACTAAGTCTTGGTGAATAACAGGAATCTTCTTACTGCTATTCAGTTCAGTCTCTTGTATGTCTCTCAACCAATGCCAGCCAATCTTTCTCCAAGCAGTTTTGTGGCTTTTCCCTTGATTTTCAGGGCAAAGAACGAAGATGGAGGCAGCTCTTCATTTATCAAAGTCTGTGGCAGATCGAGTGTTGTTTGCTGACCTCTCACTTGAGGTTAAGATATGGTTTTAGCTAGCGTACTGCACCTCACGGCATGTAGGAAGGGAGATACCTGCCTCAGACCACAGCTATGAGTTGGTAACAAAGCGTTCTGCCACTCTTCTACACGAGAACAACTGGTAGAACAAACGGCCATTGACATCAGTTAAATATTAAATGGTAACATAAGCCATTCTTTGCTTTTTGTCTGGGGAAACAACACAATTCAGTGTCATGAAAGCACTATTAGTAAGATGATGAAATGGATGTGTGGGTGGGGAGGTTCCAGAGGATGGGGCAAGTGGGCAAAGATTGGTGCAAGAGGCAATAGCAGCACATGGTGAAACCTCTAACTGGAGAAAAAGCTTTTGACCAATTTCAAAAAAAAGAGAGATTAAAAGCAGGTTCTTGGAAATAGTTTCGCTAATGAATAAAAGAAAATATCCCACCTTCCCACAGAATAATCAGAGAGAATCCAGGTGGCACTGTCTCCTTTAACCATCTCCTGATATAAGTTTGTGATACATAAACTTTTAATCATTTCATACACATTCCCTTGTTTATTACTGTACTCTTGATCAGAGACCAAGATGGAAAGTGCTGCCAGTTCAAGTCCTCTGTGGGGATGGCTTGGCCCAGGTTGCCTGAGTTACTCAGGATATACACAGACACGTTTTATTGAGTGGGTCACTGAGCAGAGAACGAATTCAAGGACGAAAATGCCCACAATCCATAATAAAGAGATTTCAAGCCCTAGACTTTGAAAACAGAGTATGTAGAAAACCACCAACCTATGTAAAAGCAGGCTGGTATTCCGATGTTGAGTATATGCAGCTCTCTCTGCAGCCAACCAGATCTGTACATATTAAGGGAATCGCTTTTTTAACAGTGTATTTAAACACACCTTCCTTCAGCTCTGGCCACTGAATGCACATCTCAACCTGTAAAAGTAGCTTTTGAATGAACGGCAGAAATATTTTACTCTCAGACTGTGAGATAATATTGCCCGTTACAGTACATTGGCTTGGAATGGGGGAGTTTGGAGAATCTTAGGGAAGAAAAGACAACTGAGGAAGAACACACGTAGGAAAAGTCATATGTTCTTTCCCATACCTAAAATAAGTATTGTTTACCCACGTTTGGACTGATGCTTGGCCTTCCTGCCAAGCTGTACTTCTGTGAAGATGAGTGACAGAGCTTTTGTTGTAGCACTAGATATTATATACACAGCAAATTAAGCCTAGATAGACAGGACACTGATTTCTTTGGAAATTTGTCTACATTTGGCTAAAGATTTATCAGAGCTACAAACTTCGTTGTATGTAGATAAAGATTTATTATTTTTTTTTGCAATGTCAGTAAGTTTCTAGTATTTTAGTTGAAACAAAGATTTTTCTTTCAAACTATGTGCGTTTATATGACATTTTTAACCTGCATTTCCCCCAACCAGTATGATGTGCATTTTCCATTTGGACGCTGAGTCTCTCCTTTCACAGAATGTGTATGCTTTCCTTTGAGTTATGACAAAGTACCAATTCTGAATATGAAGGCAAAGCCATCACACATCCACCAGGCTGACGGGATTTAACAGGAAGCATATATTTACGGAAAAGATATGGAGAAGTGGGGCTAGCTAATTTGCAAAGAAAATGAAAAGTAGAAATTCCATTCAGAACTCTGTCCTGAAGAAAGCAAAATACAGTTTCATTACTCTTTGTTGATCAGAAGTCAGAGTACACCACGGGTCTAAGGAATGGGGATGAGTGAATGCATATAATCTGTCACAGTTAGAAGGAACACAGAGAAAACAGGCAGATGAAACCAGAAGCATCAGAAAGAGCCTATGCTGTACTGTCTCATTTGACTACCCGTTTGAAAGCTAGACAATAGGCTAGGCTTCCCATGAAATCACTGCGTCCATGAAGGACAGACAATTCCATTAGAATCACATCTACTTGGAAAGGGAGACTGCACCTACGCCCCCTGAAGACCAGAAATAAGAGGAGTCTCTTCATGGGTATCCCCGCTGTGGATACAAAGAAATGACAACTTGCTTCTTTCGCTTAGTGTTTCCCTTAGATTGTATTTATTGCGGGTTATAATTTTCTCAAGGTTTCCCCCAAACAGTTATCCACCGCTACTGATCCTATATGGGAGCTGACAGGCAGGCAAGGGATTTGTTCCCGGGGCTTGGAATATTCCATGGATCTGATGCCCCATGAGTGTGTATTCTGGGAGTCACATTGTAGCTGATCTTATCAGTGCATTTGAGGTGCTAGTACAGCACACTGGTGCTACAAAGGATCTACCGAGGTTCACAGTCATTTCTAAGAACGTTTTATATCTTTTTGTGTTCTAACTTCTTAACCCTCTGGGAATGAGTCTTTATTTTTCTTGATCTAATTTCTTCAATGCCATCACAGAAATCACATCCCCAGGAAGGGACAATCGCTAAATCCCCAAATTCCAACAGAGAGAACTGAAAGAGTTAACTAGAATTAAAGAGTAGAGTTAAGGAGCAATGGCAACTCTGATGCACTTTTCACCAGAAAAAAAATCTTTTCCTTTTGCCAGTTGCTTATCTACCATCTCCATCTGGATTTTAATGGCAGCTGCTGCCTTAAGTATCACGTTCCCAAGTAGAATAGAGGAAGAAAAAGAGAAGCTCGCCTGCATTTCTGTCAGGCAGTCATGATAGCCTAACCTCACGGAATGCTGCTGTCCCAAAAATGAGACAGACTTGTGGAGGGAGATGAGGACCTGCGACATACACATAGGCATATGAACATGTAAACATAAAAAGTATGTCCATCATGTAAGTTATTGTGTTGTTTTAATTATTTGTCCCTTTCTTTACATTTAATTATGCTGGTCATTAATAGGAAAAAAAATAGATTCTTCTAGTACCTACAAGAAATAATTTCCTTTCAGAATGGAAAGCAAGAAAGTCTTTGACTTCTACGCTGCTGTTGACTTCGTAAGAATTAGTTCAGAAAATACTATAATAAACTTAAGTGGACGAAAGCAAAAGCCGTGTGAAGGACACGACCCTGTGCTAACTCTTCATTCTGGAATAAGGCAAAGCCAAACGTTAAATGAAGCAAGAGAATTGTGCACAACTAATTATAGATAGACCACCTCTACTGAAACAACCTAAGACGTTAAACAGTATTAACACTGGGTACCAGACATGGGGAGGAAGATGAGTGAGAAAGTTGCCCTACACCTCCTGTGTTGAGACGACAGAGTGGACTTCAGCTCTACAGCTAAGCAGCCAATAGGTCACAACTCAGTATCTGCTCTGTACTTGGACTTTTTTAGTCCTCTCTGTGCACACCCAACAGCCCTGTGCAGCTGGTCTGAACCAGCAAACGTTTACAGCTTATCCTGGACAAAAAATGAGAAAAAATGTTTTTATGCCCTCTGTCAACGTCATTACCCTCCTACAAACTGCCACCACTTAGTGAGACCTCCCAGAAACACTCAGAATAAGAGGCTTAGGCAAGACAAGTTTGTTCTCTCTTTTGTGTACAAGAGGAATATAAAAATACATTTCTGTGCGTATCAAAGAACAGGTTTCCCTGCTGTGCTGGTGTGATGGCATCTTGGCTTGGGCCTGACGTGCAAGACAGCTCTCTAAGTAGCATCCGCAGAAGGCTGGGGGGTGGGATATCACAAACTTGTGTAATACCACAGGACAGGTTCTGCTACATAGACTAGGTATAAGGAGACGGATTACTCTCTCTTTTTGCAAACCAGTGTTTGGTGTCAAGCTTTTCATTCCTGCGGATTCACTAAGAACTTGAAGCTTCCCTAGGCAATATAGAATGTGTTGGCATCTCCCCTTCGCTAACTATATGAACAATTTTGAAGGGATTTGTGTAAGCTTACAACTCTAAAAATTCCTCTTCTCTTCACAGCCCTCTGAAGATATGGTACCCTATGAGTCAGACCTCTACCGACAGCCCCATGACTATTACCAGTATCTCAACAGTGATGGAGAGAGTCACGGTGGTAAGTTAAAAAATATTTCCTTGGAGCATGAAGTCTCATGGGATATCTCAGGAAAGAGATTTAGGACATTCAGCAGGCAAATAAACGTGTTTCTGTGATCTATAAGGTATAGGCACATACTTTCAAATCAAAACCCAACAACAGTTTATT